>JAACJT020002706.1:0-11442 GCA_009936485.2 Gymnarchus niloticus
ATTGAGTGGAGTACTTTAACAGCATCATCTTTTAGGATTTTGAGTAGTTCAGCTGGGATTCCATCAACTCCGCTAGCGTTGTTGTTAGCAATGCTTTCTAATTATTATGAATAGTTCATAATAAACAAACAGTTACTAGAACCATGTGCAGTTATAAAAAAGAAACACAAGACATAATACAGGAAGGCAGGGGCATAGTTAGAGATGAATGGGTGGGGGGCTGAGTGTTTACTAGGGGGGGCCGATGGCAAACTTCCCTGAGGAAATGTTTTAAAATACATATTTGTCTGGGGGGGCTGAAAAACATTTTAGGGGGGCTTTAGGCCTAACAACGCCCCTAGAGGAAGGGAATATTTATGCTATTTTTTCTTCAGGGATTTAGCTGTTCATTTCCTCCTTTTCGGGAGGCACAGTGGTTCACTGGTTAGCAATGTCACCCAGGGTTGGAGATTTAAATCCCACCTCTGGTTCTGTGTGTGGAATTTGCACGGGCTTCACTGGTTTCCTCTGGGAATTCTAGTTTCCCCTATGCATTGGAGGATAAATGGTGTGGCTAAATTGTCCAGAGTGTGTGTGTGTGTGTGTGTGTGTGTGTGTGTGTGTGTGTGTGTCCTGCGATTGGATGACACCTTGTACCCTAACACTGCCTGGATAGGATCCAGGGCACCTGTGACAGGATTAAGCAGTCTGGAGAATGAATGAAGTATAAAGGTGACAGTGGTCTGAAGTGATTTTTGGCTTGATTTCAGCCTAAGTGAACAAAAATTAAAATCTGGTAGTCTTTGTAGCCTTTTGGAATCTGCTGTAAGCCAAAGATCACATGTCACAAAAGACCCTGTAAGAATTTGATGTTGCGGCTCCTGCTTTCTGCAGGTACCGCGATTACCGCTACCCAACTGGCCATGAGAGCCAGTACTCCCATACGCTGCAGTTCTGGCACATTCTGGCGGCCAAGCTAGCCTTCATTATTATCATGGAGGTATGTCTCTGGCTCTATCATTTGTTCCACTGTTCTTCTAAGCTACTTGTTTGTAAAGTTTTCATTATTCGTTATTATACTTAGCTGTTGGGTTTAATGATTCCATTTCGTTGTCATGAAGTTTTCATCATAATTTTGAACAATTAAGCAGTATAAGTTTGTTGTTAAGGATAATATTGATTGACGTTATCTGGCTCCTTAAAATTATAGCTTAAATACAGTATAATTTCAGAGTTTAAAAGGTTTTTGAGCTCTTAGTGTCTCATATTGACTAGAGATTGAGTAAGTAGCTCATTGGCAAACACCCTTTCTCCCCTCCCCAGCACGTGGTGTTCACTGTGAAGTTCTTAGTAGCTTGGCTGATCCCGGACATACCCAGCGAGGTCAAGGGACGAATCCGACGAGAGAGATACCTTCTCCAGAAGAAACTGCAGGCCTATGAGACAGAAAAGCTGCAGCAGCTTAGCCGAGGCAGCACCCCCAGCCAGGCCCTGACTCCTGGAGGGCAGAGCAGCCTCCAGCTGGCCACTTTGGCCCACCCAGCTGCTAACGAAGCTCACAGATCTGAGTCTTCTGTCCCCTCCTGTGATCCCGCAGATGAGCAGCAGCTGTTAACCTGCTTGTGAATTCCAGCCTGTCCATCCAACGACTAACAGCTTACCACCTCCAGTGGTTTCACGTGGGAACAATGGACTCTGTGGGTGAGCCTGAAGGGGATCAGCCCATTACTGATGTGGTGTTCAACCTTTCGGACTGCTAAGCGGTGGCTGTAAGTTTCACCAGATCAGTCACCGTGACCTGCTGTTAGTCAGCCTGGCTTTGGGAGTGTGAGCCGGACATGTCCATCTAGAAACCATTCCGGGAGGCAAATCCTTAGCCTAGGCTCACATAATGCCTTTCCTCAATTTCCCTCCTGTTACAGAGCCAGACTCTTTCAGTTAACTTATGTGATACCTGGAACGGCACTATCAGTTAAACATAGTAATGTATTTCTTTTTTGTTATGGAACTTGGAAAAACTGAAGTACATAAGTAATGATACTTCATGCCAGTCACATTTCAGTTAGATAGCACATTTGTTTTTAAATGTCTGATTTTTAATTGTTATACCAAGTGATTACTCCAAATCACATTCAGTGTAGAAATCAGAGCCCATAATTACCTGTGAGAAGTAATTTATGCTTTTCTCTATTATTTTGACAACACATATTGTACTTAAACTTGAACTGCCTTGCCTACAAACACACTCTACTTGTACTTTGTATCTAACATAACTTGTTACTTAAACTTGTGAAAAGGGTTTTATCTAATCATTGTAATCAATTGGTGTTTTATAATAATTTTACATTTTGTAAAATGAGGTCAAAGGCTTTTTAAGTACAAATTGTAGAAATGTGAGCAATAGGTACATATACAAGTACAAAAAAAAGGAATTATTAATGCTTTTCTCTGGTCATAGTGTAATTTTATGATCTGAATAGTTTGTATAGCAGGCAGACATAAATTATGCTTCTGCATCTGGAGGTTTAAAACATGCTTTGAAACAAATCCAAAGTCATCAGCATGTGTGTTGTTATGGATTTAGAGCACTGGCAAGTGAAGGCCAAAAAACAATTTGGAGCTACTGATAATATGGAGTCAGCGCTGCTGTTTACAAGATGTTTTTCTTAGCAGTTTGTTCCTTAAATTGTTTTAACAGAGACATATATGTGCAAGGATGCGAATCTATACCTACAATATGCAAAACGTTTATAGACAGAGTAAGAGAGACTAGAAGTCATTGGTCTTAGAAAATGCCATCTCAAACAGTTATCCTGCTTTAAGCAGCATCTGACCAATGGGAAACAGGAATGTATGGAGAGTTTTCCTTCAGTATCTGATAAATGTACAGTATGATTACAGGAAACTTATACATTGTATGGAAGATATTGAGAAACACTGTTTTGGTCAGCTCAATATCATACTGCTTGTGCAAGAGAAGATGTAGAAAAGATGCTTGTGTCTCCACAAAGAATTATAACCTATAAATCAATGAGCCAATTAAACCAGAACAACAATTCTTATTGTTTTATGGTTTAAAGGGGCAACTATGCAAATTTAAATAACCCAAATGCTGGTGTATTAAGTATATTGATGATGCACAGCATATATAAGTAAATTGGGACGTGGTCATGTGAATAAGCATGCAAACAGTAATGAAAGTCAAGGAGAAATTGTACTGAGATTTTCCTGAAATTTCTTAAATTTGATACATTTCCTTTTTTGCCTGTTTCGTGTTTAACCTGTGTACTGCTGTATTGTGTTTAAGAGACAGGTACGTATACACATGGTACAGCCTCTCAAGTCTAAAACAGTGGTTCTTAACCCTGATAAGACTTAATGGTGTAGTACAAAATAATGTGATAACTGGTGCGAATATAACTTGTAATGCAGATCACATAAATTTAACAGAATTATTTTGAAAGGGTCTCATGAGAACAATCCAGTCTGTAACATAATTCCTAAACCCACAACCAGAATACACCCTGCCATGTGACCCCAGTCATCCAGCACAGGAAAGTAACCTGCATGTACATGTCAGTGACTCAGGTTGTACCCTGAAGCACACTGTGATCGGTTTACCCCAGTCTGGAAGTTATGCACTATAATGCTATATGAAACAAAGGTTAAACAGCTTGTTTTGGTTTTTTTGCCCTGAAAAATTATTACAGCATTATTGGAAGAAGTTGAAGGAAACCAGGCAGGGGCAGCATGGTGGCTGAGTGGTTAGCACATCTGCCTTATAGCAAGAAGGTTCTGGGTTCAATCCTTGCAACTGACAGGGGCCTTTCTGTGTGGAGTTCACATGTCCTGCCTATGTGGGTTTCCTCTAGTTTCCTCCCACATTCCAAAGACATACAGGATAGGTCAATTGGCTTCTCTAAATTGCCCATGGGTGTTCATCTCTGTTGGCCTTGTCCAAAGTCAGCAGGGATTGGCTCCTGCAACCCTGACAGATAAGCAGTATTAGAAGATAGATGGAGAACATCTTAAAAGTATATCACCAACAGGAATTAATATTATCAGTGTTTGCATGTAACAAATCACCTTAACAATGAACTGAGATGACTGACAAATGAAATGACTGTTAAACATGCTTGGTGTTCCATGAGAAGAAAGCATCTTTGGCATGGGTTCTATCACACAGAAGGTGAATGTGTCTCAGCTCTAAGAATAAAGGATACAGATTTGTACAAATACATGTTCATGGCCAGTTTGTTTACACAGTAATGGTAATCTGAACATAAAGACATGCACCAGCAGGAGGAGCCATAGAGCCACCACAACTATCCACTCAGGACAATGCAATGCCCAGAGATGAGATGCAGGGATGTATGTATAATTGTATATAAGGATCTATTCTGTATTCATAGTTCTAGTTTCAGAAAAGCCCTATTACCAAATATTCACAATGAGCTTAAGTTCTGTGCACAGTGAATCAGTGGGTAGCACTGTGGCCTGGCACCTCTACAACTGTGGGTTTGTTTCTCACCCCCAGCAATTTAGGTGTAGATTAGCATGCTCTCCCTGCATTTTGACAGGTTCTCTTATTTTTGTAGTTTTTTTAACTGATGTACTAGGACCAGTCGCGTGGAGGGATATTTAGGCTGTCCGGTCCCCATTGTAAAGTTGAAGGCAGTCAAAATTGCAGCCAACTGGAAGATGAAAAATTGTCAATGGCAATAAGCAATGATGGGAAACCCTACCCTTACACCCGATATCCTCGTTTATACTTGAGCAATAAAAGTTTAGTAGAACATTACTCACTGGACAGTCATGCTGATCACCTTGGAGAGAATAATGGGCAATATTCATTTTCTGTCATTTCATTTGCTAGAAGGTCACTACAGGGGATCAAATATGGATAAAACGTTGGTTAAAATTTTCCCTCCAGAATGCTTGATTTTAAACAGGAATGCAATTAACTAGCTCACAACAATACCGATTTGAGAAATTATATGCTATCGGGAGTCGGCACAAAGATACACATTTGTTTGCTTTCCAGCCACTTTAAACAGCTTACAAGACCTAGCATTCTGAACGACCTTGCCCCCCCCCCCACTCCATCTACGTCATAGAGTGGCCACAGTGTTCGCTAGCATCGCGGGCAGGGAGGCCAGAGTGAACCTTGGATGCCCTCACCGCTTGCGGTGTGAACGTACCATAAGCCAATTAACAGACAGCCACATAACTGAGTTAGTACTATAGAGCTCACACAGACCTGCAGGAGAGCACATTTTAACTCTTGCTATGCTACAGGCTCAATTGGTTAGCTGACAAACATTTGGATCCCATAACCTGAATTTATGCAAATAAACTTACTTGTGGATGTGCGGTTTGCAGTGTAAGGCTTGAACACTTTATTGCAATGCAATAACCAGAAATCTTGAAACATTTTAGCTGCACACAGTGCACACCAATCAAAAACAACATGAGTAAGAGGCCTGGGGGGTGCTCCAGAAAGTGGGTTTAAGATTCTATTGTCAAACCTGAATTCTGATTGGAGAAAACTGAAAGCCCGATTTCAGGATCTGTCGATTAGCCAAATTTCTCCAGTCAGAATTTATGTTTATAGGATTTTTTTTAACCTACTTTTTGGACGACACCCCACCCCCCCCCCAGGTGATGTAGCAGAACAAGCTGAGCTGAAGTTAAGCCTAAATACTTAACCCAGCATTTAACTAATTTTCCCTTTATTGCAATCAGGCCATTACGATCAACCAAATGTCTGCTACCAGCTTTTTCCAAGAACAGCGAAAATTTTCAGTTCATGAAAGACAAACACCAAAGACCATGGATGTGTATTTTTATATCAAATCTCTTTACTGCTGATTGAACCCCAACCATCCCAATCCCTCCCCTGCTGAGAAAAAGTCCAGAGTCCCAGCTTCCAAAGTGCAGGCCTGTGATGCCCAGATGGTAAAGCCGCCAATGGAATGTATGATTCATCCATGCCTCTATTACCAACTCCTGTAACAGGAAACCTGGCATTACTCAGTAAACAGACACCCAGTTTATATCTTTACATGGAGTGAGCAACATGAAATTGTCATTTCTGGTAATTCATTATTAATTTTGCATTGTCAAGTCACACATTTCCCCTGTGATCCGTATTAGAGACAATGTCTCGTTTCAACAGCACAGCTGGTACCTCGGACATCTTTCAAGGAGTGAGCAGGGAAGGAATTCAGTTACAAAACTTACATGCTTAACTTCACTTAATGTTAAGAAGCGACTTCACAAGCCATTCAGCTGCAAAATAACTGCAACTAAGATCCTAAGAAATATCAACTCATTAAATAATGACAAGGTTTTAGGTTTAAGGTTAAAAAGCAAATTTGCCAAGTGTCAAACTCACATTTAGTTTTCCTGGAAGAATGGTATTGATTAGGGTGAAAAATATACAAGTACAAAATGTCATGCTTAGAGGTTTTAAAGAAAACACTCACCTTCATACATAGATGCCAACCCAGAGCAGCAGGAATAGCACCCCAAAACCCATAAAAAGAGAAGCCACCAACGAGATGAGCAGCTCCTTGTAGACATCCCGTGTGTATTTCGTGGATGTCACTTCATAGCTGGGGATGGGTGGTTAAGGCCATCTGTCACCATCTGTAACGTAGCTTTGGCCAGGTCGACAGCTCATCTCCCCATTCCAATAGATTGTCCAATACACTGGGCCCAGAACAGTCTTCTAGCAACTTCAGAATGCGTCTAACACACAGATACTTTTGGTCATTTTATTTTTATATACTCTTCATATACCCTTGCTTATTTGTCCAAAATTTCATCTCTCTCAAGCCCAAGGTTACTCTTTAACCTTTTCCAAGACACCTGGAGTACGCTTCATGAAATGGATTTAAGAAATCCTATAATTAGAGGAATTCTGATTGGAGAAAACTATTTTCCCAAACTGCTCCAGTCAGAATTCAGGTTTGACTATAGCATTTGTTAACCCTGTCTTTCTCACACTGAGTTACAGATGCAATACTTCAACACACATTCCCAGCAGCATTTCACTTAATTCTCAAGTCCCACGCTGTGTGCAACTCCATCTCCGACCCTCAAAGATGTGCCCTCTGGGAATGGAGACAGGGCACTGACGCCAGTGGGCATATGGAAGGATACACGAAAAACCAGGCCGTGAAGAACATGCCAATGGCAAGCAGGACAACAGTGAGGTGTGGAAACACAGCCGGATTCACCGGGCTGGTGTATCTGGTCATGGCCTCCAGCTCCTGCACAAAACACAGGCTGCATTAGAGCCTCCATGATGTTTATGATACATGAATTCGGAAACTATCCAACTTTACAGTTCCAGCAATTAAGTCTAAACTGTGGCGACTTACAATTAAAATATTATAGGCATTGCTGCTGACAGCCAGTTAATGACAGACTAAGACAGAAAAGTCACGTAGCAGGGTCGATCACATAATAAAAAAGGCAGGGACGTAACCAAATCTTACTGAGAACGTCAGAATAAAATAACCAGCGAATGCAGTTTTTAAAACTAACGGTCAGATCTATCAGGTATTTTTGATAAGGCTATTTAGTTAAAATGTGTTCAAAACGTAGTTTTAAAATGAGCGATTTGGTTAAACATACCGCCACAGAGATCCCGTAGCTTTTGATACTAAATGTCATTAGGACGAGAACACAAACAGCAGAACGGCCTAATATTAGTGAAGCACGGTGCTGCTTAGCCGCTTATAAACCGGCCAAATGTCGCTAATATATTAAATTAACTGCCCCCCCCAAAAAAAATCTGTACAAAGCAAAAGCAGATAAAAGCAGCAAAATGTGTAACCTGACTGTACATCGGAAGAAAACTGCGATATATCAGTGAACAAGCTGCCGAAACATGGAGATGCTAGAAAACGCTTTCAAAAAGTAGTTCCATAAAATTTTACACGATTGTAAATTAACGCATAAAATAAATAAATAAATCAATACATTCCTTAAACTACGTTTCGACCTAACTCCAAAAAGATTATTACAAAACTTACCATACTGCAGCGTTAAGGAAACACCTGGCTAACTTGCAGTCTCAAGAAAAAAGACACGTATGTCCCGGAAGTAGGCGTGCCACATAGGCTGCTTATGTACATCCGGTTGTGGGAGTTGTAGTTCATATGTAAGATGATCGTTTACATTGTCTTCTGAAATTAGCGCGGTATAAGGTCCAGATATACTTTAATAAGAAAAAAATTGGATTTTTCTTATGGAGAAATTATACATTTTAACATGTCGGGGATTTATTCAGTTATTTAAGTGTGACGGTATTGTAGCGGCACGGGCTGTGGATTGTGGGCAATGTGTGTGTTTTGTCCTATCATGTATGTGTCTGCGGGGGCTGGCGAGGCTAACCTCCAGGTTTGCGTTGTTGTATTATCGTTGGTTTTGTCTGAGGTTGCTTTGGTTGGGTGTCTTGAGTGTAAAAAAAAAAAAAAAACACAACAACAGCACCACCACTTTGTATGGGAATTAAGATGTTTCCTGTCTCTTTGCGGGGGGGTGTTGCTACAGTATAATGTCGTTAAGTTATTATCGAATCTGTAACTGCTTTTTGAAATAAAGAATGAGATTTGAGTCTGGACACTTGGTTTGGTGGAATATTAGTGTTCGTTAGCTTTAATTACAAACAGGCAACATACAGTATAAATCACATTTCACAGTAAACTTTATGTTTTGCTGAACACTAGTTTCATTTTCTTTAACAGGAAGAATATCAGTAACAATCGAAATGGCCTAAAAAGTTTGTTGCTTTAATCCTCATTGTTTTTAATCCTTTAAACTGTGGCAAATGTTAATTAATGTTCACACCCAATGCGAATCTTAACATCTTGAGCTCTGCCACCTCCAGCTCTGTCTCCTGTGTTTTTGTCAGTACCGCCATCTCCAACGGATATAACAGATGGTCTCACTACCGTCTTGTAGACCTTCCTTTTCACTTTTTCTGGTATCTGTCTGTCACAAATCACTCCTGACACTCTTCTCCATCCACTCCACCCTGCCTACACTCTTTCACTTCTTTTCCGCACTCCCCGTTACTCTGAACTGTTGACCCCAAGTATTTAAACTCATCCACCTTCGCCAACTCTACTCCCTGCATCCTCACCATTCCGCTGTCCTCCCTCTCATTCACACACATATGCTCTCTTAGTCCTACAGACCTTCATTCCTCTCCTTTCTAGAGCATACCTCCACCTTTCCAGGGTCTTCTCAACCTGCTCCCTACTCTCACTACAGATCACAATGTCATCCACAAACATCATAGTCCACAGGGGCTCCTGTCTGATCGTCTGTCAACCTATATCACTATTGCAAATAAGAAAGGGCTGATCCTTGATGTAAACCTCTATCCTGAATGCATCCATCACTCCGCAGACCTCACCACTGTCACACTGCCCTCATACATATCCTGTACCACTCTTACAAAGTACATACATCTCTGCCACTCCTGACTTCCTCATACAATACCACAACTTCTCTCTAGGCACCCTGTCATAAGCTTTCTCTAAGTCCACAAAGACACAATGCAACTCCTTCTGACCTTCTCTATACTTCTCCATCAACACCCTCAGAGCAAACATCGCATCTGTAGATTACATTAGATTCAACTTTATTGTCAATGCACACAATACAGGTACTAGCACATTGAAATGCAGTTTGACATCTAACCAGAAGTGCAGAAAACAGTAATTATGAATATATACATATAATACAGTATATAAACAATAATCATAGATAATATATGTACAAGGGAATGAGTATGTATTATATGATTAACATAGTTGGTCTGATATAATTTGAATATAAACAGTATTGCAGAATAATTATATTACAGTATATACAGAAGGTAGGAGATAGACAAGGATAAAATGTTTTGCGATTCAGAGATACAGAAAACAAGTACAGGCATATGCCTAAAATCAAATAATAAATATTGCCATGGGTAGTATATCTACAAGAATATATGTACAATATGGACATAGTGGTCTGATATAATTTGACTATAAACAGTATTCCAAACATAATTATATAATCTTATACACAGTGTGTACAGTAGGTAGGAGGTAGGCAGGGGTAAAAATGATTTGGGTTCAGTCACAGGGATGGAAGTGTTGGTGGAGGTGTCACCGAGGAGCAGAGCTCAGCAGGGGAATAGTTGAGGGGAAGAAACTGTACCTGAACCTGCTAGTCCTGCTCCAGAGACTCCTAAAGCACCTCCTAGAGGGAAGCAGGGCAAACAGATTGTGGGTGGGAGATATCCCCAATGATGCTGCATGCTCTACGCAGACACCTCTTCTTCTGGACAGACTCAGTTGTGGGGAGTGCGGTTCCGATGATGTGTTGGGCGGTTTTCACCACCCTCTGCAGTGCTTTCTGGTCAGAGATGGTGCAGTTCCCGTACCACACTGTGATGCAGTTGTATAGGATGGCCTTGATAGTGCATCAACAGAAGTTCACCAGAATCTTTGAAGAAAGGTGGCTTTTCTTAAGTCTTCTTAGGAAGAAGAGGCACTGGTGAGCCTTCTTGTAGTGCTCTTTCCCGGCATGAAACCATACCGCTGCTCACTAATCATCACCTTCCTTCTTAACCTAGCTTCCACTACTCTTTTCCACAATTTCATGCTGTGGCTAATCAGTTTTATCCCTCTGTAGTTACTACAGTTCTGCACATGACCCATATTCTTAAAAATCAGTACCCTTCTTCTCCACGCCTCAGGCATCCTCTTCTTTCCAAGATTGTGTTAAACAATCTGGTTAGAAACTCCACTGCTATCTCTCCTAAACACCTCCATGCTTCCACGGTCATGTCATCTGGACCAACAGCCTTTCCATTCTTCATCCTCTTCATAACTGTCCTTACTTCTGCTTGCTAATCCATTGCACTTCCTGATTTACTATCCCCACATCATCCAGCCTTCTCTCTCTTATTCTCTTCATTCACCAGCCCTTCAAAGTACACTTTCCATCTGCTCTCCTCACATGTGAGTACGTTTCCATCCTTATCCTTTATCACC
Source organism: Gymnarchus niloticus (assembly GCA_009936485.2). Taxonomy (NCBI): domain Eukaryota; kingdom Metazoa; phylum Chordata; class Actinopteri; order Osteoglossiformes; family Gymnarchidae; genus Gymnarchus; species Gymnarchus niloticus. The sequence continues at coordinate 11,046 of JAACJT020002706.1, forward strand.
CTAACCTGCTGCACATCTTTCCCAGTTCGGTCCCTCTGCCTACCCAATTGGTACAAGTCCTTTTCTCCCTCCTTAGTGTCCAGCCTCTCATACAACTTGCCATACACCTTATCTTTAGCCTTCGTTTCCTCTCTCTTCGCCTTTCGCCTCATCTCCTTGTATTCCTGTCTATTTTCTTCATCTCTCTGACTATCCCACTTCTTCTTCGCCAACCTCTTCTTCTGTATACTCTCCTGTACTTCTTCATTCCACCACCAGGTTTCCTTGTCCTCCTTCCTCTGACCAAATGTCACACCAAACACCTTCCTAGCTATCTCCCTTACCACTTCTGCAGTAGTTGCCCAGCTATCTGGTATGTCACTGCCACCCAGTGCCTGTCTTAACTCCTCCCTAAACG
>JAACJT020002707.1:0-11437 GCA_009936485.2 Gymnarchus niloticus
TGTTTAGTCTGTTTGTCCTTGTTTTAATGCTCCTGTATCTTTTGCCTGATGGCAGCAGTTGGAAAAGATCATGAGCCGGGTGTGAGGAGTCTTTTAGGATGTCTGTTTAGGATTTTAGGATGTCTTTTTAGGAAATCTGAAAATGGAACTCCACAAAGACCAAAAATAAGCATTACTGTCTTCTACACTAGGATCATAATTAATTTACAAAATATAAAAAGGTACGCTCTGTAATGCATAGCTGATTCAGATTAGCATTTCTGGATGAAATAAAAACGAGGCACCCATTTTCCCCTGGGGGTGTTCTTCGGCTAGCCTGGACATCCTGGAGGTTTCATCGTAGAGGTCACGTGGTCCCCGGGAGTGGGCTGAGTTTACGTTCTACTTTATATTCGCAGCAAGCAGTGACACATTGCCACCACTGATCAGCCCCCTAAAAATGGATCAAAGCTTCACTATTTCATTCATCAACTTGATGATGATGAAGGTGTGAATGCAATTCAATTGACTCTATTTTTATGTCTCAAGGCTCTTAACAGGAGTGTGTGAAAATTACAGTGTACATCGATGAAAAAGGAAAAGGCCAGAAGACAACGGAGGAGAGGAACCAAACACTTTGTCCTCAGGAAGGATAAAAAATAAACACTGGGGATCTAAGGTCAGCTGGCCACCCTGTCCTTAGGGCATGTTATCCAGAGCAGAAACAGATATAATTACCATTGTGTATTTAAGGTGGTCAGTCCATTGTCTGCAAGTAGGTCCTACATACTGAACCTTGTAGGATCTTCTAGTTTGTAGACCACATGGACGATGTCACACTGCATGGTTCTGTGAGACAAGTACGTAGCCAACTCGGATGGTGCCTGACATTGTGACTTTGGCAACTGTCTGCCTCTGGCTGGACTGTGATGAGCAGATAGCAAAGCACTGTAAATTTAACAGGCACTGGCTGTAAGTCATCATGGAGACCGGTGACCTGCTGCTTAACTACACCCAGAGAATAATATGTGATCAGAATCACCGAATGGTGATAAAGACACACTTCCCACTTAAAATGGCTCATAGCACCAATGACACAGCACCACCAGGAATGGGCTGGACCTCAGGTAGCATGACCACCATGGCACAGCACCACCAGGAATGGGCTGGACCTCAGGTAGCATGATCACCATGGCACAGCACCACCAGGAATGGACTTCAAATGTGGATGTGAAGACCAATAAGGTCAATTAACCTGAAAGTGAGCTTAAAACATGAACCACAGCCTGACCAGAGATTATGTTGACTTGCACCATATTGCCCGCAGCCAGTAGATTCTTCCATGATTTTGCTAATAAAATTTCCCATGATTCTTTTAAAATGATTAATAAAAAAGTTGTGACTTTCAGAAATATGGAGAGAAATTCTCGTAAACAACGATGAGCACGTAAATAAGATAAGGTTGTTTTAGCAGAAGTTAAGTCACCAAAGCTGCTTTAAATCTTGGCAAGGGATTTAAGTGTTTAAGGGCCTCCTCTGCAGCAGCAATTTTCATCGCTCTTGAAACGGAAGGCATACAAAGGAGCAGAGGACACTGCCTGCAATGCCATTGTGGTCACAGCTGAGCGTGTAATAGGCAGTGAAAAGGTTTCAGCGCTTATAAAATCTGCTTCTGCTACTTGTAGCCATATAAATATGTAGGTTTTTTCATTTGTGCAAATTAATACAATGCTTCAGCCGCTGTATTGAAAAACGGCAGTAAGTCGATCACAGCATAATTGTTTCGAAATGTTTCTTGTTGCAAACACAGAGTAACTTAAAACTGCCATTGTTTTTGAACACTAGCTGGTTTGCAATTTGTAGCATCTCATCCAGGGTACACATGGAGGACGCCTTCATTTGTGGCCGTGAGGAGCTCTCTGTTGTGGTTCTGTGCTTAGATTACTCAAGTGCTTTTGGGCCATCTGGCTCGTAGTGGTTCTGAGGTCATTTCCGAGCTTCGCCGTTGCTCCAGAGGCCGAGTCGCCCAATGTCTTACGCTATAACATTGGCTGCTAAGGCTAATCAGCTGCCAGAGTGGGAGATCTAAGGCTGATTGGTCTCACAGGAAACCCACAGAGCCCCTTCTGGCATCCATACACATCATCCTCTGATAATGTACACTACTTGATAATAAACAGACTTCCATTTGTTCAAAATCAGTTTTTTTTCTGCATCAACTGATATCATGACTGAAGAAAGGCCAACCAAGGAAACCCCGAAAGACTCTAATTAACACTGACGTCACATTTAATGTTATTTTATCCTGCTACCATCCATTTCTTACTTTAAGGGTCAACTCAAATAGGTTTTTATTTTATTTATGCGTCTTATGGCATGGACTTATCGCATGATCAACTGGGAAAAAATCCTGAACCATCAGTGTAATTAGTGAAGAGTTTAGTGACTATTCCGTCATCGAACTGTATGGACAAAACTTAGTCATACAGTAGCTAATTAGCTGCTAAGAGAATTGCGAGCTGGACAGCAGAGCTGGTTCCAGAGCAGCTGGCCCCTGAAGCGTGGGGCCGTGTCTACCTCCTGGCCCCCTAATAGACTCCCCCTTCCTTTCCCTTCGGCTCCTGCTCTCCTGCCAGGACCCGTCTCTGAAGCCCGTGGAGTGAGTCTCCCTTTCCTGCCTTTTGCAGCCACTCCTCTGATTTCTGTAAGAGGTTCTGCCCGCCACAGAGGGAGAAATCCTCAGTCGCATTTAATGCGAGCATGACCACAGGGTCGGACCCACTGGGCTGCTGGAGAGCACTCGGTATCGCGCAGGTCCTAAGAGAAGACCTGTGGGATGTTAAGAGGAGATTCCCTGCTGTGGTGCTCATGCTGACGGCCACAGTAGAAAGCGAGATGAGGATAAAGGTGATCCACCAAGACCTACCCCTCTGTACCCACAGCCACTCAGATTTGTCTGGGCCACCAGGCTGGAAAAAGTGCCAGATGATCACGTGTGGACCTTTAATGGATTTGAAGTGTAGTCCTACATTTTTGAAAGTGTTTTTAAAGGACTATTGACAGTGGACTAAAGAAGTTAATGATCCAGTCTGTTACAGACACACATTACGCCAGCCCAACTCACATTACAAAATGAGACATGGGAAAAAAGGGGTCGAGGGGCTCATTTAGACCCCACCTGGGGTCGAGGGGGTGCTGTAGAGCACACCTGTGGGGTCTATCGCAGGTAGGACAGCAGAGGAACCTGCTCTGCGGAAAACATGTCAGCTTTCATGAACACCACACATTCTGTCTGAAGGGACTTTAAAGGAAGGTGAGGGATGAGTAAGCAGGTTTTTATGAAATGCGATTCGACGAGAATATAGCAAAGAGATGATGCCAACCTTTACGTACAGCAAGGTCAGATTGGCGCACCATTAGCTAAGCCATCGTTTCACAAAGATACAAAGAAGCCAGGCGTGATGCGAAGCTGGAGTCAGGTCTGATGGCACACAGCAGTAGTGGCCTGACTACTTGTGATTAGTTTAAGATTAGCGATTGGTGCCCTGGTGTGGATGATTACAGCCCAGCTCTCCATAACTGTCTGCTCTGAGCAGCTTTACCAAAACAGATAGTCCATACATATGTAATTCATGCTGTTTCTAAAAATACCTTCTTTTTTTTTCCCAGTCAGGGTCATTTTCTATCTCCCCATTTCGATTAAAGTAACATCAGGTGGGTTTTCCCAGCAATTCTATCTGGCATTTCTAATTTTCTATCTGTGGTCCAGTTTCTGAACATCATAAAATTTTCCGGCTTCCCAAAATCCTCTCTAAATCTGATACCGCTGTCGCATCATCACCCCGCACCAACACTAGGGGGCATCTTCCTTTTCCCTGGCTGACCTTTGGCTCCACCCATACCCACCTGCTGTTGGTTGTCTTGTTAATACCCTATTTAGCCCTTCCTGGTGCCCACTGTTCTGTCCCTGACCTCCTGACCCATCCGTGTTCTCCTTGCACCTGCACTATGCCCTGTTAAGTCCCAGTTAGTGACCAGTCAGTCTCTGGCCTCTTGTATCTCCGTGATCGAAACCCCCTGGCCCGTATCCTTGTGACAACTGCTTGCTTCAAAATCATATCTGTCTCCATCCGCAATTAATTGTGTTCCACTTTTCCCTTTAGACCATAAACCATAAAAGGGATTTATTAAAATTCCTCTCTATGAATGGTTTTTATAATCTCAGTTGGTTTCATCGGTTAATCAGGCACGAAAAATGCTGATGACCTCAGAATCACAGTGACACGTTTCATTGTCTTTGGTGTCTATGTGGTCAATGTGTTCTCCTGCAGTTCCCGGGATTATTAATTAAACGCATCCATGGTAGTACTGTGCATATAGAGGCTGATTGCATGTGTGTTTCTGTCTTTGACCTTAGATTGCAGCTGCCTTAGTTCTCTTCACCTTTCGAAAGTTTAAATACGCACCGACATGCTCTTAACCTTTATTATGAATAACAAGTTGTACTTTTAGTTGCTTCTAAGAATGAAAGGGGTGAATGTATTTAAATCTGAGACAGGGAGATATGTTGGAAGGTGAGACCAGAAGATATCAGGGAAGATCAAGGAACATTGTGGAGGATGTCTAACAGGAAGGCTAACAGTGAGCTGAATCAAAATGAGCTTTCTTCACTAGGTCTTATGCATGTTCATGGATTTTTCTCTCCTGGTCTTGCTAGCCTGCCCTGACAGGATCTAATGGACATAAATTACAAGCAGTATATGCTCATTCAGGGCCCTACAGAACACCGGCTGGGTGACTCACTTCACTGCTGAACCGCGGCCTCGCTGTTGCCCTCCGTGTCATCAGATATAGATCGCTTAGATCTTGCCAAGACCGCCCACCACAGTGAATCGTCCCTTCATCTTCTGTGTCAGCAAGACACCAAAGACAGTGTTCCTTCTCTTCTATCAAGATCAAACATCAGACCAGTCTAATCATCTCTGTTTATACCAAAACTATAAACAGGCTAATGAAACACTCCCTTATTTGCCATATTCTATTCTACGTTTCGTATACAGAGAAATGTCCCGCAGCACCTACTCAATGCCATTAAGAGGTCACACGGGTACAGCCCGAGTCACTGACACTGTCACTGTGATGGCCTGCTTTCCAGCTTCCCCCTTCACGCAGACATTCTGCAGTGTCCCACAGAGGATGTTCATACCTCTGTGATGATCAAAACGCCCTAATGTGAAACGCTCGTGAGCCAACGGGATGACGCTGCGACTTCTGTGTGAAGCTCCGAGGGACCTCTGCACCTTCTGGGCCTTTGGGGAGCGCGATGAAGATGGAGCTCACATCTCAAGGCAATCGGATCACACCCAACGATTAGGCTTTTCATATCTCACACAGGGTTACTTCTCACACTGAGGCCAAGTCTTAGTCCACAGCCAAGCATAAAAGAATGTATACGATTCATGCTGAATCCACAAGGAGATTCTACACTGTCAGCTGGACTGGCGTGGTAGCCCTCATTCAGAGGAACCCTGCCAGCATTGTTTCACCGTCATCTACGTGATTCGAGACGTGCACAGCTGTCCACGGTGGTTTCCTCACAGAATCTGCTTCTGTGGATCCATCCCAAAATGAAGTAATCACAGCTGTGGGCCAGTAATATAGGACAAAGGAAATAGTGAGGCTGACCTCGAAAGCTGCGAGGTAAAAGTTAACGTACACAACGCCTGTGATGCGGTCAAGACTGTCAGAAGGGAGGGGCATGAGCCTTAGCGTTTTCCGCAAAAGTATGGAAGCCATCTCCAAATCGCTCTGACGCCTTTAATAAGCTCACGAGCAAATAAACAAGACTTCAAAATCGTCATTCCAATCTTTGTTGTCAGTCGAGCTTTAACAGTATGTAATATTTGTTTGACATTGCTTATAAACTTCAGGTTGTGATTTCACTTGATTATTTTTAAACTGTAATGTTTAATTCAATAGCAGTTCAAAATGAACCAGTGATTTTTTTTTTTTTTTTTCAAATCAGATTATAGCCTAATGATTTAGTATTAAGTTTTTGTTCAGTAGAGTAAGGTTTCAATAAATCTGAAAAGTCCCTTTGTGAGTCAAAATATTTGAACACAGATACTTCTATACATACTGTTAAAGCATCTGTTAGTGCTTACAGAAACATTCAGCTTCAAGTGTGTTTCTCATCCTTTAATCACCGCTAAAACCCGAATGAAAAAATATCATCTGCTTATTTATGTATACCAACATCCAAGCTCACTGCGCTAATTCAGACTAGTTTTGGAAGCTGCGGGTTCTTTACCTTGTTGGCAAACCTTGGAAGCGAAAATATGTTATGTCAGACCCCCCCCGGCTCTGCTGCAGCGTCAAATCCTCCAGAAATCTGAAAGTAAACCAATTTTCAAGTCTCCGTGAACATCACCCCGAGAACATTAACCTGCTTACAGCGGAGAGAAGAGGATATTTGACTAAAGATTTCTCCTAGCAGGCAGTTCACCCAGTGTATTTTATCAATATTACAGTTTTTGCTGTATTTAATTGTCTACTAACAGAAGATTCTGGCCAAAGAACCCTTCTTATATTACTCGTGACTTTGTATAAACTCAGGTAAACAACTCTTGACCTTCTGACACTGAATAAAGCACCCAGGGATCTAGCGTACCTGATCTCTTGACAGAAGATGCTTACAGCACGCAAATCTTAAACACGCCTTTCTTGCCTACATTTCTTGTCAGCAGCAGACATTTCTGGAGACAGGCTTTTAGCTGGCTATAGTCAGGTGCAGATTATTATAAATACATTACATATATCTTGTAGGACATATTTTTTTTTTCCTCTAGGATCTTCATAACATTTATATTCTTATGGTTTGAATTGTCTCACTCGATGAAGTATTCAGTACAGGATTTGGCAGCAGTAAGACTGGGCGTTTCCGAGTGCTACATGCTCCATACATGCTCTGGATTCCATAATGCAGACCCTTTCCAGCTGGAAAATCTTTGAAAATGATGTCAGCTTTGACCAGCACTGCTCACGGTCTCACTTACTGGTCTCCCTGCCACTTCACCAGTTCGGTTTTCCTGCCAGTGCTGCTGCTTGGCGTACACACACTGCTGAAAGGTTACTCTCCATTACAATATCCACAGCTGTAGGTTACAGACTCGGGGGTCTTTCAGAGTCTGGAAAGATAATGTAGTCCCCATGAACTGTGTTTAATGGTCACATTTGTCGTTAATTGGTAGCTGTATTGGGATGTGTCCAAAAATAATGCTTAAAAAATCTTAATTTTTTAAATGCATTTCTAGATCATCTGTCTTTTTCAAAAATGCATGTTTCCAGATGCAACTGACTTTTTCCAGAAATCTTATTGTGTTTAAACACGTATGGGGGTTAATGACTATGAAGAAACTTCCAGATATTAGGCAGATACTATGATAAATCTCATGACAATGCATAGCTATAGCATGAGGAGAAGGCTCAGCATCGCTTACTCAAAGAAAGAAAGGGCGTAAATCTCAATGTGTACCTACAGTATGAGGAGAAGGCTCAGCATCGCTTACTCAAAAGAAGAAAGGGCGTAAATCTCAACGTGTTGCTTCAGCACGAGGAGAAGGCTCAGCATCGCTCACTCAAAAGAAGAAAGGGCGTAAATCTCAACGTGTTGCTTCAGCACGAGGAGAAGGCTCAGCATCGCTCACTCAAAAGAAGAAAGGGCGTAAATCTCAATGCATATCTACAGCATGAGGAAAAGGCTCAGCATGGCTCAAAGATAGAAAGTGCGTAAATCTGTATGCATAGCTACAACATGAGGAGGAGACTCAGCATGGCTCACACAAAGCAGACCAAAGTACCTTTCTAAATATGAGCTGTGCTCTGTGGCTGCATTTCAGGTGCCTGTGACACAGTCATGGATTAGATACATTACAGCTTCAGAATGAAACCTATCCATTATTCAATCATATTCTAGCCGTTCATTGCTGATTTTCTTGACACCTTTCCACAGGGCCGGTGGCCCTTGGCTCGGAACACAGATTAATGTCCTTATTTCTGGGAAGTAGCTTAAGGCAGCTAGAGCTCACAGCCGGGGCTCATTTTCACAGAAATCCTTAATCCATAAATAAAGTCAAAGAATTTATTTGGCTTTGTAATTGGAAATGTTTACTCAAGACACTCTAGAAATCGCTTATAAACCTAATAGGCATCAGGGTCACAATGTAGAGATTTTGTTGTGGGAATTTAAAAGAACTGAGAAATGAGAAGGTTGTTATCTTAAACACAGTATTTTATGAAAATGAGACATTGTGTATAAATATGTATGAAGTGTGTTGTCTGTATTGTAGTCGTGTGAACTTTTTTCTGTTATGTCTAATCGTTGTCTGCTGTCAGGACACCTTAAGCTAAGTACACCCACATATATCATGCATCTTCTGATAAACTTGATCTTTTTGTTGAGCTGTCAAACACAATTAAAAGCTAGAAGTCCATGTGATTATTACCATAAAGTCCCAAATCCCAGAAGAATCCTGCATTTACACACTGAAGAAATATTAGCCTGAATTTGGGACTTTCTGGCCCTCACAGTAAGACTCAAACTGTACGTTCCACTTTACAATAATTAGTCTTTAAGAAAAAAAAAAACAAAACATCAATGCAGGTATTTTTTTCTTTTAAATATTAATCAGTGCACTCTAAAGATAAATAATTAGTAAACTTTTCATTGAATTTTTTTAGTATGTATTTATTTTAACTTTTTTTTTTTAATTTCCTATCTGGTATCCATCCCATCTGATGGCTGTACTTGTTTATACAGGTTCCGTTTTTTTCATGTTCTTTGTCTAGTTTCCTTTCTGCCACTGCAGAAATCCTCTCTCCTTGGCTACTGTGGATAGCTGTTAGGGAGGAATGTGCTTTGAAATTCTAAGAATAAAAATGACTTTTAACACAAGCCACCAAAATACATTTCTTAAGTAGAATTTTGAGGTATTTTTGCGCTTCTGTCAAGTCGATTTGTTTACACTGAGGTTTTAGCATGATTAAAAGGACTGTGTGCTCTGATCTTGTTGATTTTCAAAGACATTTGATAGGGCTTTTCAGTTCCATGAGGAAAAGCACAGCATTGGCAGATAAAAACACCAAGAAGACCAGTCAGTAATGAGATGCGATGTATTTGTAATGAAATGCATTCCTTTTTGTATCATTTTGATGCATAAAACAGGATGCCCAGAAAGCTTTGAGGCAAATGTCACAAGCCCATACATTTACTTTCCTTTATTAGATATATCTTCCAGAAGTTTATCTCCAGTGGGCCACTCTATTCCTCATGACATGTAATGAAAACCATGGAAGACAGCAGACCAAAAACTCCCAACCAAGCTCCTTTTCAGTGAGCTGCGTAATGCTGCTTTTGATGATCAGTTGGCAGATCAGATGATGATCTGATCTTCTCACATTCTTCACTCCTTCTGTTTTATTGCAGAGTATTGAGTGTAACTGCAACATTCAAGCCTTGAGATTTAGCTTTGGATACCAAGCAAGGATGAAGGAATACTGCAACCTTGGTATTAAAGAACGTAAAAATCAAGATGGGACACAAATATGACCACTGGCTGCTCATGGCTGGGATCATTCCCTAAGGGTGTTTCCAGTCTTGCTGACTGATTTCATACATTCTGACTCACTGTCCCCAGAAAAGCCAAATCATGACCATATTGAGAAAGAATTTGATATTGTGAATGTCACCTCCATCATTATGAAAAAGCTGGTCTGTATGTACAAACATAACTTCTAAGTAGACATTTAGGTCATGTTCGATTCAAGTTTTTCATCCATCCATCCATCCATCCATCCATCCATCCATCCATCCATGCCACTTAACCGGAGAAGGTCATGGTGAACCTATAATCTATGTCAGGACATGCAAAGCATAAAGCAGGGGACACCCTGGCTGAGACAGTTCTCCATCACGTGACACTCGTAATGTGACTTTAATATTGTTTGAACTTTTCAAGATACGAGTCATGCATCAAATCCTTATGCTATAGCATCATGCCCACCTCGCCATGTTAAAGCAGTCCTGACCTCTTCACCAGCTGGACCATGATCTACCGCTCACCTGCAGGACATTTGCCCCTTGCCTGTTTAGCCTCTGCTGTTACTGCTCGTAGAACCTGCCCTTGCCTCTGTGATCCCGATTCTCAAACACATAATTTCCCCGAAGCCCAGTCTTGCCTGACTCATGCCAAATCTGTTCCCTGTCTGCTAGTCCCTGTGATGTAATCGCTGTCTGCACCTGTACCTTCTGTCACATCTGCTGCCCAGTTGCCATGTAACATATGCAGCTGACATTTATCGATATGTCCGTTTTTACGACAAAACTGTTTTTGCCGATGGAATGGCAAGAACACTGTGTAACCACTTAGATCAGGCGCAATTAGACTCCACGGTATTCAGAAGCATTTTAATTTGGTGAGAAAACATAGCTGGCTTGAGTGAAAAATAATAAAACAAGTCAATGAGTACTAAATGGTACTGCAATTTAACAACAGACTGTGGTACTTGGTAAATGTATACTGGGGCGTGACCTATGCTGACCAAACCACTCATTTCTTAATGAAGTGTTCCTGGGGGAAAAGGAGGGGGCAGCTCCCTTAAAGGGACTAAGCCACGTTTATTTCCTTCGCCATGACTCTCAGTCATATTTCCAGGTCTGTTCTAAGCCCTCCTTAATGACTTTTTGGGCGTTTTCTCGGGGACTTCCTTGCCTTTTCCTATTCCCAGACAGCCTAATTGGCTTTAAAAGTAGAGCTGCGTGCTGTGCTTAGGCCGATTACATCGTTTATTCCCTCCTCCAAATAGGAAAATAAATTAGGTACAATTAAGAAACAGCATGGACACTCAGCGGGACGCAGTGCTGACTGACACCCCAGGCTTGGGCTCCCAGTCCCACCCCTGCTCTGTGTGTGTGTGTGCGTGTGTGTGTGTGTGTGTGTGTGTGTGTGTGTGTGTGTGTCTGCACATCTATATGTATGCATATCTAATTCTTTACCTTAAAATTCCACTGCCACATCGCTTGGGCAACACGGGTAAGCTTGTTCATTAAAGCCATAGAACTCATACTGATGCACATTAAAATGAGTTCAATTAAAACAGTACACCTCAATCTGCAGACACCTATACCACAGAGGTGCACACCACACCACAGACACCTATACCACAGAGGTCCACACCACACCACAGACACCTATACCACAGAGGTGCCCACCACACCAAAGACACCTATACCACAGAGGTGCACACCACACCGCAGACACCTATACCACAGAGGTGCACACCACACCAAAGACACCTATACCACAGAGGTGCACACCACACCACAGACACCTATACCACAGAGGTGCACACCACACCAAAGACACCTATACCACAGAGGTGCACACCACACCACAGACAC
>JAACJT020002708.1:0-11231 GCA_009936485.2 Gymnarchus niloticus
CACCCCCTGCCCCCACCACCTAGTCCCTATGAAAATTGGCAGGAATCAAATGATGTTGCAAAAAATGACACCACAGGCTTTTAGGTGAGGTTTAAGAGAGAGGAGAAGAGTTTCCAGATTATCAGCGTCTGTGACAGGAAGAGGAAGAAGAAAATGACAGGGTTCTTTTTGGCACCTACGGGCTGCCATCCTGATCTCCGTCTGGTACTGCCAACACCTGATCTAGGTTAGTGTGAGTCTGTTTGGTGTTCAACACAGAGACCAGCATCCTGACAGCCCTGAAGACAGGCTTTCTGATGGACAGCAACAGGAATCAAATAAGTCGTTTCTCTCCTCCCCTCTACCCAGCACCGCAGAAAGACTTGTTAGTCGCTCTGTGACAGCTTCAGTGTAACAACATGGCGGACCCATCGCCCAGGGGCCCATACCTGCTTCTTCAGCCAAGCTCCACCACATTCGTAGCCGCTCGATCGTGCCAGATTTTTGTTTCACGGCACACATTGTGTTCCAGATATGCACCAGTAATGCACTTCCTGAAATCCATTGAGTAAAACTGTCATTTTTAACTGATAACGTTTAACACAGGTCAAATTTTCCACTAAGGAAAGTAAGTTTCACCACATCAAGTCTCTGCAAATCAGTCTAATTCTGGAAGACACAGTCCACTGAAGACCTGCATTCATGTTTTCCTGTGCCAAGTGCTGAGCTGACACTGTCTGAATTGAAATGAAAGATTATACTCTACGATTTTTGACTGGAACACAGGGAAAAACCCCACCCCCAACAAGCCAACTGCCCTCCCTCCATTTTAGTGCAGGCCGAGCAGAGCAAAGGGGCAAGCGTCTGATTGATGTGCAACAAACACAGCTGTTAAACATTTGTAGATTTACACACCGGCTGATGAGCCGATCATCTCCTCGCCAGAGGAGGCGCCATAAATCTGCGTGCCACATGCCATCTGACAAGGGCGGGAGGGTGAGGGAGACAAAATGCAAGCCGCGATCCTCCACGGGGGGGGTGAGGGGGTGTTAGTGCAACGGCTGTCTTCCATACCACCGCTGTGTCAAACACTCCATCAGCTCGACTCCCCTCCCGTCGGGATGCTCTGCCGTAAGCTCACCAGTGAGTCAATTTCGGTCTCTAGAAACAATCAGGCCGCTAAGCCATGAGCTCCCTCTGCATGCGTTCGCAACAAAAACGCGATAAAACAAGAGTCCATCTCGCCCTCTTCAGTAAGCCACCCAACAAAGCCTGGTGATCCCCTCTCCATGTGAAAAATCTCTCTGTAGGCATTTGTCATGTGGTTTCTCTCGACGATGGTATGAGTTACCCATCCAGAAATGGTCAGCAGATTACCTCTCGACCTCCAAGAAGAGCCTAAAGACCCAACTCTTCCAAAAACACCTCTACTAGCTTACCAGATCTTTGACCTTCCTTGTCATGCCCCTTGTTTACGCTCTCAATTTTTGCCTTCATCTACCAGGGTCATAGTCATTATTTGATTTGAAAAGTGTCTTTGTTAAGTTTGTGTCAGTTTATCATAGTTCATACTCCAGGACTAGCTACTAAACCCCCAGTGTACTTGTACCTTAGGTCGCTCCATAACTCCACTGCGCTGTGATGTATCTGGCTCACTATTCATCTTTCTGGACAAAAACATTTACTAAATAATTAAATGTAAACATAAAGAAGACAGCACCCCTCAAAATGCACACACAAACGTGCCTCTTCCACCCCAAAAAGGAACGCAGCGGATCTCACCGGTGGAGGAGACATCGGCCATTAATTTCACATTTTCTGGAGCAGCTGCTCGGTGTCTAGCAGCGACGACACTGATGCAGCACCTGAGCGGCTCGGGAAGACGTTTAGCCACAGACCAGGCTTCCAGGCTCAGGGGTGCAGAAACAACACAAACCCTCGTGAGTCCACACCTCCCAAACCTTTACACCCAAAGCGATTTGACCCATGTGTCGCCACCTCTGAAGTATCTGATTCCATACCCAGCGCTCCCCCGTTCTTCAGCACAAATGCCACAGACTCTCTGGGATGCGCTGCAGGCATGCATCAGCTGTTTTTCTGTCGCCTTCAGCTTACCGGGAGGCTTCTGCGACGCACCACATGCCAGGGGGTCACACACCATGGCAGACTGTCAGACTGCACTATGATTTCTCCATGATCTATCCCTTATTCTATAATTAATTCATACAGACAGTCTCTCATGGGCTCTGCAGTCTATGTCGGCTTGGCTCAGTTGCCATATGCTAAGAAAAAAAATAGTGAAAAATTATAATGAGTGAATGGGTATGAGTTAGCAAATTCTATCCTCCGGGTGTCTCTGCTGGTGCGAAAAAGGCACCAGAGTCAGCCGCCACACCCACTGGCGCATGAGACTCACACGGCAGACAGAATGTCGTGACACAGGGATGGGCAGAGGTGCGAGGTGTGGATTGTATTTGGGCCACCGGATTTATTTGGATGGGACAGAGCAGTGGGGAGGAAAGAGGTACAGACAGACAGACACATGCAGGCTGGATCAGTTAAAGAATGGCAAAGAATCAGATTCCCCAGGTTCAGAGGGAAGGTTTGACTAAAACATGGAGAATTGCGAAACCGGAAACAAGTGTTTTGAATCACTGCAATGCACCTGGTGCCATTTTCATGGATTTCTGTTCTTTAATTTAGTCTCAATCACTAACTCCTAGAAGAATTATGGGAATTCCAGAGGCATTATGTCACGGACACATGACAGACAGGTGAGCAGCGATGCCCTCCCATTGAGCAGCTTTTGGGATTTAAGGTCAAAGCTGAAATAATTGGCAGTCATCAGTTTTGCTCCTTGGGGGTAGCGAACCCATTCCAGAGGAGGCGGAGAGTAGAGTCCGCAGAGACAAGAAAAGGAAATAAATAAAGAGCAGGATAAATCGTGACCTTTCCTTCATCATTGTCTAGGGAAATAACTCCTCTTTTCAGGGCCCGGCATCACGCTGAGTCACGCGTCAGCCTTGATTAAAAGCCGCTCCGAACGCGTTTCACCGCGAGAGACAGGAGCCGGCGGGTCAGAGCAGCCCCTTCCCAGTGCGCCGACGACCTTGGTGGAAAAACTGCCACAAAGGGAGCTTGGGGAGGGTGGAGGCAAGCCGGCGGGAGGACCCCCAAGGTTCACACAAACATAGCGTCTGCTCAGCTGTCTCGGAAACATAGGCAGTATTGCTGCCTGTAGTTTAAAAGTGTTATATATCATAGGTGGGTCCCATATGTTGTCTATCTTAGGTAAGTAGTGTGGTGCTTTTCCTCCCGCGGTGTCCCTATTTTCCCAATGTCCTCTCGCGCTATCCCAATTTCCCCATTGTCCTCCTGTGGTGTCCCTAAAGGCCAGCCAATGTCCATGCCTGCATTTCACTCTTTTGTCACACTGTGACTTTCGCAGAGGTCACACAATGGTCCCCACTGGTACGGAAGCTCCATCCAGGTTCTTAGTTTCTATGCATTATTTTCTCCCAGGTTTTCCTTCCAGTGTTTACAACTGTTGTATTACTGTAAATGAGTGATGGGACAAATGAGGCTTCAAAACCTGTGGTAGATGGGAGTATCCTGAACTAAACAACCAATGCTGGTGATAGCACTGTTTTGTTAGTTCAGGATACTCCCACCCATCACAAGTTTTGAAGCCTAATTCGCCTCATCACTACTGTGATTCTGGCCACCTCAAAATCACTGAAGATGAAAACAAAAGGTCTTTGCATGATTAATAATTAAAAGTTAATGAAATTTCAGTTCCCCTCACATTTTCTGTGCTCCATTTTCTTGTTATAAATATTGCAAAAAGCATTAAACTATAAGATGAACCAAAAATACCACTGGCTGGTTATATGTGAGGAAAGCTGTGCAATCAATCCTGCTGTACTGCATATAGGCACTGGAACAGAGAAGCATAAATAAGCCTGTAGAACTACAGAGAAAGGAGCTTCAGGCTGGTACTGAAACAGAATGGAGGTCCACTGTAGACATGAGAGTTGATCGGGGTGCTGCAATAAGAAAGGCTGCTACCTTATACACTCAGTGTGCGGGTGTGTGAAGGTTGTCCTCATATACAAAGGGCTGTGTGGTGTCCCCCAGTGCAGTGCTGCAATAAGGAGGGCTGACCTTTGTGCATAGGCCAGAGGGGCAGGATGCTTTCCCTGTGTGGTGCTGAAATATGGAGACCTGCCCTTTATACACAGAGTGGATGCATTGGGCGCTGTCCCTTATTACGGTGCTGAAATATGGAGACCTGCCCTTTATACACAGAGTGGATGCATTGGACGCTGTCCCTTATTACGGTGCTGAAATATAGAGACCTGCCCTTTATACACAGAGTAGACGCATTGGGCGCTGTCCCTTAGTACAGTGCTGAAATATGGATACCTACCCTTTATACATAGAGTGGACACGTTGGGCGCTGTCCCTTAGGACGGTTCTGAAATATGGAGACCTGCCCTTTATACACAGAGTGGATGCATTGGGTGCTGTCCCTTAATACGGTACTGAAATATGGAGACCTGCCCTTTTACACAGTGGATGGGTTGGGCGCTGTCCCTTAATGTGGTTTAAAATATGTAGGTGTACCCTACTCAAATATTTGAGGGGCTGACTGCTGTCCCCCAGTGCCACGAGTATTCTCCTCTTCAATATACTCATACAGAATGAGTCACATTTTTTTATCTGCATATTTTCCAGTCCCCCTCCTTTGCTTCTCAGATATTGGCAGATGCTGAAGACACAGGCCATGGTGACAGGGTGTGGCCGGCTACCGAAAAAAATTCAAGACACTGCCATGTTTCATATACATCTTTGCTACAAGTTATGCAGCTTAAAAAGGTGAGAAGAAAATATGACTGGTGACAAAAGAAGCACAAAAGAGTTTACACACTTCTCTTAAAGTCAATTTGTTTATTTCTATTTGTTTATAAATGCCATTTTTAACAAATTTGACCATCAGTATCTTCCAAGGCTGACATTCAAGAAGTCCAGGGAAGATATTATGTATATATACTATACAAATCTAATCTTATTTTTTCTAATTTTGGCTGGAGCCTTGGATGAAAATGAGTGAGGAAAAAATAGCAGACAGGAAGGAGGAAGGGAGAGAGAGTGTTTAGAGGGTCCTGGGGACCACAGCTGTCAGAATAAACATGTGTTGCTGTGGCTGAGCTGCAGAACCATCTGCAGCATTAATAATTTACACACACACACACACACACGCACGCACGCACACACATGCACACACACTCTGAAACTACTGGTGGTCATATCTCCCAGACATGCCACCTGAGGACCTACAATGCATTCATAAATGACCTCACCGTGGCAACTCACAGATGAATTGCAAACCTGCACATTGAGGTGTCCTCAGGTGAGCAGGCAACTTCCTGAGACTCGCCACTATATCCACACCTCCTGCAAACATGGGGGCCATGGCAACACACATAAATACCACATATCCCCATGGAAATAAACATGAACGTAAAAAGCAGACGTCAATATCTGTAACTGTCATGATCATCACTTGTCTTACATGATATGATGGCTCTTAGAAACTCCAGTGAACTACAGCAGCCAGCCTAATGGATGCCTGAGTCTAAAGACGTCAATCTGCCACGAGGGCCTCACCCATTCGCTTGCTTGTCACTTTAAAACCACAGAGTATGGAGGCCAGCAGAGGTCAAAGCAAGACAAATCTCCATACATGTCTCCCCTGACAGGCAAGAAAAACAGAAACAAAAAATCCATAAGAGTTCACAGAAAAATGGGGAAGATTTACTCAGGTTCAAGCAAGGTCACTCCAAACGGCTGTCTCTTCAGGGCATCGAACCATTGGCATTCAGGTCTCTGCCACGCAAGTCATCACCTTTATAATCTCTGAAGGGAGGTCACAGCCGACAAGGAAGGGAATCGGCATATCATGCCACTGAGAATCATCCAAAATCTAACAAAAGGCAAAAGAACACAAGACTGAGGAACTGCCTTGGCTCATTTTGTTTCCTTCAGAACGCAGCACTCACATGGTCACCTAACGAGATGGCAGAACAGTGGAACGAAACTGACTGGTTTGTGATTGAGCAGGGCTATGGGGTTTACCACCAGACTGAGCAGGGTCATAGTGACTATTGTGTGATTGGACAGAATTTCAGTGACTGATTTTTGACTAGGCAGGATTACAGCAAACATATTAGTGATTAGGCAGGAACAGAGATTGATTATACGTATGTTCAATTAAATAGGCCATTTGGATGCTGCGTTGCATGACTAGTAAATGCCTATACTATCATCCATGCATTTATGTGTTAACAAGACTTCCGTGTCACCAGAATAAATTCATGCTCACGAAACGTGGAACAGTATTGAACAACAGATCAAGAATTCGAACACTGGATGCACCTCAGACAACAGCTGAAAACACAAACCATGGGAAAGCCGTACTGGCAGCAGGCAGCACCGACAAAGGCACACTTAACACAAAAACCCAAATGTGAACCGAGCACCTTGACAATGCCGTGACAAAAGCGACTTCCTGTGTACCTCCACCTGCCCTTGAGATCCTTCATTATGCTCCTAAAGCCAACCTTCCCGTCACACAAAGTGAAAAACGAAGTTGAAGGTACTATGCTGCCTCACCATTCACCTTCGGAGGTACACACACGTGAACAGAAGAAATAAACGTGTGTTGGAATTCACCCCTCAGCCTGGAAATCATGAAATCAAATGAGACAGAACCTGTCATGACTTCCCAGTGGCATTTTATGTCATCATTCCTAGGCAGAGCACAATAAAAAAAACTTACAAAATTAACTGTTTCATATGTGAATTATGATTGGCTAAAATGACATTTTTTTATTCCTTTCTATTCTTCTTTCAGAATTACGAAAAATATTTCAGAATTGATTTTACTCCAGGTATATCTTTTAAAAAGATCCATTTTTAGTACGGCATGTATTTGAATACTTCGCTACAAGTAACACAAATCAAATTACAAATAAGACTGAGAGTGAATCACAGTTGAAAACTTTGTTCCTTTTGGGGCAACGTCCCCTAAAAAGGATTCTGTGCAACTTTTAACTTGAAAACAATCTGTATACTAGATGACTGGATTTGACTAGCTGTTCACTTTTGGTAAGCACAATACATGAAAGTATGACACTCCCAAATTTGGAAACATCCCCCAGGTAACAGAACAAACCTGCCCAACATCACATCACATCGTGACTTTGACAGCTAAGTATCAGACAATCAATAATCCGCAGATCTGAAGACTTCAGGCATTTATATTCCGGTGCATCACCCTTCAGGATCTTCATGAAGATCTTAAAGGGCTCTTAGATATGATCATATTTGCTTCTTTACTTATGGAGAATCTACCTGAGGTGGCAAAGGCACTGAGTATGACCTTAATCTGGATGTGTTTCTGATGGTGTCCCTTCAGCAGAGGGGAAAACAGCATATGAATAATGATCTGCACAAGATCTCTGGGATTTACCTTCAAAAGCACAGTATGATTCAGCAGTGGAATAGAAGACTAATGTGCCAAAAGCACAATCAACAGCCGTAATGACAAATGACTGACCCAATGACTAGTAGAACTCGGACAAAGGAAAATGCTACTAAGAAGGCTAAAAATGCAGACTGAAGATGGGACCTTCAGATGCCTTCTCAACAGCCATCACTAGATACCACTGACTAGATGACACCAAATAATGATAATATCTATGGCAAAGGTTGCAGAAAGCAGACCAGTCTACCACAGAGCCTAATGGCTTGGGAACCATTACCAAAAAAAATTCAACATATTTGTCCACAACTGTGCCACCTGCCTTGTACTCTCATTTTTCTGATAAAGGGTTCACCATCACCCTAAATAATATATGCCGCTATATAGAAATGGATGGATGGATGGATGGATTTCTTTCATATTCTTTTCCTGTTCACGGCCCTGCAGCATTCATCAATTATGCCAAGGAATTGCAACTCATCTGTAAGGTATATCAGAAAACACAAAAAAATGTATATATTAATTTCACTGCTGCTCAATTTCAGTCCAAGGCAATCATAACCATATTCCCATGAAATGTAAAACCCAAATAATCCTTTAAGAAAATAACACTTAGTATACAAAAGTACAAAGAATAAACATAGAAAGAATCTTCCATCCAGTGCTCACAACCTGGATGCCAGACTGAAGAGTGAATTCCAGCTTCCCAAAAAAGCCAGATTATCCAGGCAGGAGTTTTAAACATCATTATTGCAGCATAAGACAGAAGCTCTGTGAGTTTTTTAAACACATCTCTTTGTTACAATAAAAAGGATATTTCCATCCTTTTACTTCCTCTTGAGCTTTTCAGACTTCCTTTCCCACTGCTTTTAGAGTTAATGAAGCAGATTGGCCCACAAATGAGGGATTACAGAAATATTAAGCTTAAATACTAAAATTATTTTATAGCAGAGAGCCAGAATTGAATGTTTCTTTAAAGCACTTCTAAATGAACAAATGAATGAAGCAACAAACGAACGAATGAACGAACGAACGAGCAAACAAACAAACCAACAAACAAACAAACGAATGAGGCAGCAGCAGTTTCCCAGACTTCACTCCAGTAAAGCAGACACTTGAGCCTAAGATGTTTACAGTTTATTTTGCAAGCTATGGACATGGATATCCTTGACTATGTTAAAGTCAGGTGACAAGTGTAGAATTCAAGTCCCCAGTTTTGCTTGCTCAGGCCTCTAGTAAATGCCCCCCAGGTCCTAAAACCCACTCCCAATCCCATAGCTGTTTTGTTTTCACTCTATGCAGAAGCAGCTTCAGCTGTTTTCATTCCCCCAGCCGATTGTGTTAAATCTGTGTCAGTTCCATCCTAAATAAAGTCCCTGTTCATATATTTACCATCAACATTTTCGCATGGCTTCTTCACCACTCCACGTGAAGTGCTTTTTACATTTAAGCACACGTGCAGATCACAAGATTCTAAGTCAGCTCAAGTCATCTGAAAAGGGAACCTGCGAGTGGCATATTAGCCTGAACTGCTTTGTCTTTTACTATCATAGGATATTGGGAATCAGGCATTGGGACAATGTGACTGAAGACAGTGAGAAAAAGCAAATACAAAACATCGAAGTAGCACTGAACACTGGATACAGTTTCAATCCACAGTGGGTCATGTAGGGTAAGTAGAAGGCATTGCAAATAAGGAGTTTTTTTTTTCCAGAAAATTCTTCAGATGCTGAGTCTCAAATAAATATCTAATATTTTACTCAATAAACTAATTATTTTGAAAGAAAAAAACAGAGAAGATCTAAACATTATTACCGTATTATTACTATATTACAGCAAAGCCTACAATTGTATATAAATATAATAACATTTCCTTTTGTCATGCAAGTTACTTACAAATTGTTGATTTTATTGTAAGCTGATTTTGATAGAAGCTCAGCTTCACATAAATGTCAGCATACTTTAGTCCAATAGGTCTTCCTATATTTGAAAACATGCAAATGGAGTATATAATGAAGGCTTCAAAATTTTTGGAAGACACTGAACTATCTGACATGGAGAGAGTTGTACATTGAAAAAGTAAAAAATATATACTTCATACCTATAGCAAAGTAGCACGATTTAGTATGTCTTGTGTGACACTAATAAAAAATATACTGCGTATTCCCTTAAAATCCAACCAAATTTCAAGCCAGTTGACTTGTAAACGTAAAAATAAATAACCTAAATTGATTCCAACCCAGCTATATTCCTTTGTTAAAATTAAATATTAATGAACACCTGTGGAATGGCAAGGTTATTTGGGTTAGTTGAATCATTCCAGTTTTCACATTTTTCGACGGTGAGAATAGTTGGGGCAAATAATTTGGTAAATACGAAATTGAAACACATTCGGTGAAATTAGCAACTGGTTACGTTGCCCTGGTAGGTTGTCCCGATGCTCGCTGAATACATAATTAATGACACAGAGAGTCGAAGATCTGCTCTCCAACACGGCTCACTAGTGACAAGAATTGCAGGATTGACAGTTATGGAACCATTACTTAGCACAACATGTGCCTGCTTACGGACATTCTTCATTTCGCAGCAGTCTTCCTAAGAGCGTATAAACATCGATTTTGCGGTAACGGCCAACCAAACGACGCATGAAGGACAACAACAACAAGCACATTGTTAAAACTGACTGCCCACAATTGTTGCATACAAGATTTGTAGTTCACTTGCGTACTTAAATCTTTACATAAATCGGTTTTCTATAAAAATGAAAAATAAAATGGCGTCTTTTAAAACTTTGTCATTCCCTGTTCTTAAATTTTAATGTCTGGTTTAAAGTCGACAGAAAGTGTAGATGGCAAGGCGAATCTGTGTTTAGTAATGTGACACTGCTAAGAGTGAAGGATACTCTTTCTCGTAATAACAGTTTAGTAACGTGCATTTAGTAATGTGGCACTGCTAAGAGTGAAGGATACTCTTTCTCGTAATAGCACTTTAGTGATGTGGCACTGCTAAGAATGAAAAATACTCTATCGTAATAACAGTTTAGTAACGTGCGTTTAGTAATGTGGCACTGGTAAGAGTAAAGGATACTATTTCTCATAATAACAGTGTATTAAGGTGCATTTAGTAATATGGCACTGCTAAGAGTGAAATATACTCTTTCTCATAACAGTTTAGTAATGTGCGTTTAGTAATGTGACATCGCTAAGAGTGAAGAATACTCTTTCTCGTAGTAACAGTTTAGTAACGTGCGTTTAGCAATGTGACACTGCTAAGAGTGAAGGATACTCTTGTAATAACAGTTTACTAACGTGCGTTTAGTAACGTAGCACTGCTAAGAGTGAAGGATACTCTTTCTCGTAATAACAGTTTACTAACGTGCGATACTCTTTCTCGTAATAACAGTTTAGTAACGTGCGTTTAGTAACGTAGCACTGCTAAGAGTGAAGGATACTCTTTCTCATAATAACAGTTTAGTTGCGTGCGTTTAGCAATGTGGCACTGCTAAGAGTGAAGGATACCCTTTCTCGTAATAACAGTTTAGTAACGTGCGTTTAGTAACGTAGCACTGCTAAGAGTGAAGGATACTCTTTCTCATAATAACAATTTAGTTGCGTGCGTTTAGCAATGTGGCACTGCTAAGAGTGAAGGATACTCTTTCTCATAATAACAATTTAGTTGCGTGCGTTTAGCAATGTGGCACTGCTAA
>JAACJT020002709.1:0-11434 GCA_009936485.2 Gymnarchus niloticus
TCTCTCTCTCCCCTCTGTTTCACTCTCTACCTGTTTGTTTCACTCTCTCCCTCTATCTGCCTGTCTCTCTCACTCTCCCCCTCTATCTGCCTGTCTCTCTCACTCTCTCCCCCTCTATCTGCCTGTCTCTCTCACTCTCTCCCCCTCTATCAGTCGGTCTCTCTCTCTCCCCTCTGTTTCTCTGTTTCTCTCTGTTTCACTCTCTACCTCTGTTTGTTTCACTCTCTCCCTCTATCTGCCTGTCTCTCTCACTCTCTCCCCCTCTATCAGTCAGTCTCTCTCTCTCCCCTCTGTTTCACTCTCTACCTGTTTGTTTCACTCTCTCCCTCTATCTGCCTGTCTCTCTCACTCTCTCCCCCTCTATCTGCCTGTCTCTCTCACTCTCTCCCCCTCTATCTGCCTGTCTCTCTCTCTCCCGCTCTGTCTCTCTCTGTTTCACTCTCTCCCTCTGTCTGTTTCTCTCTCCCCCTCTGTCTGTGTTTTTCTCTCTCCCGCTCTCTTTCCTTCTCTCGTTCTCTCTCATCAAAAGCAGGTTCTTTCAACCTTTTTGCTGTCTCTAATCTTCAGTTTCTGATGATCTGTTGGGTAGGTGCATGAAAAGCTAAAAATTTGTCTAGATGAGAGCAAAACCAGCATAGCATTCAAGTGCCAAGTACAAACTGTATGAAGCATTAGAGGACACAAATCATGAATTGCAGAGTGAATCGATTATGTAAATGAAATAAGCAGTATTTGGTGGATTCATGTAAAAGAAAATACCAGAGGCTTTCAGCAGTGTGTAGTTTCAATACACTTGCAAAAATGGTAGATTTGGATAGTTTGATAACACTTTGTTGATCACACTGGGGGCAGATTCCCTTAGTCCAGTAGCAGGAGATAAAAATGGATGGAAACAATTAAAAGAAAGACTGTAGTTATAGACATAATTAACAGGAATATAACCGATGGAATCAATACCACTGTGTCAAATAGAATAGGTAACTGTGAAAACAGTAGAAACCAGTATCCCAGTGCGGTGTACACTGGTAATATGCTACGAGAGGCAACACTAATGTCATCGCAAGCAGTGTGCAGGGAAGAACAGCTCGAGCCAGTGGGTGTGTGAGATCCCTACCAGCTAACTGGTGTCAGAGCCGTTGGAGCAGGTGGCATTAATGTGAGGAGAACTGCAGTAGGTATGAAGGAGCATCTGAAGGTCTCGGTGTCGCACTCGTGGGAGACGAGGCTACGGCTGAACAACTCCTCATCTCTCGGAGACCTCTGGTGAGGGGATGGCTATCATCGTCCAGGATGGAGTGTAGTTTGGAACACCGCCATGCCCTCCGGTGTGTCATTTAAACCAGCGACTTTAGTTTTAATAGTCTGCTTTAATAATAAGTAGCCTTTCAGAAAAGCAACACCAACGGTCCTAATTCAGAAACTGTTTACATACTGTATTTTACCTATTTAATTGAATATATTTGAGTTTTACCTGAGAGTTTCAAGTTAGCCTTAAAATTCTTCAGATGCCCGATTGGCGCCTGCGGACGGACTAATTGCTGCTCAGCGGTGCAGGAGCTCCAGGTGATATTTGAAAGACTTTTCACACAATTAACAGGACCCAGTTATAAAGACTTTGGCCAGACACTTGGCTGGGTTCCTTTTATTCAGATATTTAAAGAGCACACGTCACAGCATGACCTTGAAATTAAGACAATGTTAATAGAGGATGAATGCAATAAATACTAACATAGATCGACAGTAAAGTAGTGAGAGTGATACGCTGTTTTTTTCTTAATGTTAAGGGGTGTTTTTTTGTGCTCTGAAAGTAGTTCACAGGCCAAAGCTAGCTCACAGCTGAGAAGGCAGCCCGAATGAAATAGGAAACATGTGCCCCTTCAAGGTCACATTCGCTCTGCTTCAAGGGAAAACGAAAGCCAAACGAGGAACCGTCCTCAAGAAAAGAAACTGTAAAGCAAAAGCTCTTGCCAGTCTATAATACGGAACAGACACCCGAACTTGAAAATGCAGTGCAATGTAATGTACAGTTACAGTATGCAGTCAAATTAGCAGTCTGGGTCTAATTATTATAAAAAAACGTTAAGGATTCGTTCTACCATTGCAAGCGTCCTGTACTGATGAAGTCAGCTTTTGTTTTTTCCGTCGTCATTTCATATGTATTTGTCTAAGTAGTTCACCTATGGCTATAAACGCGACAATGCTAATGGTAAACTGGACTGTCTGTGACATTTAATTAAATTAAACGGCTGCGATCTGCAAAGCACTGAGTCAATTACTTATGTAGGGTATAAAGTTATTCAGGCCACCAGCCACGGTGCTTAGCCGCCAATCAAACAGTTGTCGTGAGTTGACGTTATCACTGAATGTCGGCCAGCTACTGCTGAAAGTCATGGCAACATGCCTATTTATTTATGATAATTCTCGCTTGTTTTCCTATGCACCCACCTGGCTAACTCAACTCACTTTAGCCAGATTCTGTAGTGTCACACAATGAGCAGCCCTGTGACATCCAGTCGCAGTTGACAGGCTGAGCTGGACTGGGGGTGAAGGACTGATGTGCCAGGCTCTAATCAGATCATCCTGCAGAGCATGGCTCTGCTGATTGCACTCACGGCCGCTTGATGCTATGTCATCACCAGCTGTCCGGTGACGATCATATCGTACTGATGTAGTTTCCATTTTTGGATATTTTTGACTTTCCCTAAATTCACCTTCTCTTGAGTGTTTGACTCGTGATCTGTTATTATTATTTGGTGATGTTGATGACCGGCAACCAGATAGATGGCATTCCTCCATCAATGTGTTGTCTTGTGCCTGCGTCTTCAGGTTTCGCAATGGTATCTTCTTCTGCTGTGATGATTGTGTCCCTCTGGTTTGTTACCAGTTACCTTCAGTTTTTCCAACCATCATCTTCTCCAATGCATGAGTCGGTTGTGTTTCAAGTAAGAATTCAGGCTTGATTTGACAAAGAATTCATTTTGTTTTCTTTGCAATGCTTGGTATTCTTGAAGTTCTTTGCTAGCATCAAAGTTCCTCCACTGGAGCTCTGTCAAGTACAAGTCTGTGATGTTTTTCTTCATTGCTGGATTCTTTGCTGTTGATGACGTCCCCAGGAAGTATAAAAACCTGACATTTGTTACCTCGTGGGGACATTTATCATGTCCCCACAAGGGAAAACTCAATTTTATAAAAATCAGTGAATGCAATCAAAAAAGCCAAGTCTTTAATTTTTTTGGGTTAGTTATGGATAAGGTTAGGGCTGGTTAAGGGTAAGGGTTGTCATAGTTAGGATTAGGGTTAGACCCATAGTAACATATGGTCCCCACAAGGTTAGAAATACAAACATGCGTGTGTGTGTGTGTGTGTGTGTGTGTGTGTGTGTGTGTTTGTGTGTATGTGTGTTGGTTGAGCTCTCCCTTCCCACCTTTGGAGACCAATGTTCAGTCCTCTGCCTCTGCCCTGTCATATCCATATCATGAACTCAGCTGATCTTTGTTCCGGGCACAAGGTGCCCAGTCATGATGCTGGTAAGTGACTGCCAAAGACAAAACACACACGGGTTGAGTTGTACCAGTGGCCGTAATTACAGTAGACTAGGCTAAAGCCATGGGTTTTCATTATTGAGGGGGCATCCATCGCATGCGCTGACAGAGCGTTCTGCAGATAATTAGTTCACTATTATACTTAATTTGTATGGCTTCCTGCATTGTACTGTTCAGTCAACATATATGAAGATATATACACATTGCTATGCAACACTTAACTGGAACGGCGGCCTGCAATGATTTCTCACACTTCTGGCCAAAAAGCTTAATGAGGCTCAGCTCAAATTACGTTCACCTCATATGTAAATGTGTCTCGTTCTCCAACAAAATGGACAGCAATTTGGAACAGTGCCGTGGCCGGGGAGCATCTTGTATGTCAACAGGAAGTGTTTGTGAATGCAAGAATAATTAGGCAAATGCGGCCATGTCAAAAAAAAACCAACATTAACACAGACAAGAGAGCATAATTTCCGACTTCTCCGACAAGCCCTGATGAGATTCCCTCCTTCTGTTATTTCTCAGAAACCTAGTATGCCTCTCCACCTTGGCAGCTGGGCAGAGGGTGCAGCGTAGTGTAGACATAAACAGACACGACACGTTCATGGACCAGATGAGTTGGGTTGATCTGTTTATTTTTTGGGAAGTACTAACCGTTCTGAATGCTGTGCTCAACTCACAGGAAGGGAATGTTATATTCATCTTCAGCTTTTTCACTCGTTACAGCTTTTATTAGCTTTACTTTGCAGCGATCACTCCCATTGAAGTCTTTTTTCCACCATTTCTTTAAGTGCAACTTTTACTTGACGGATGGCCTGGCTGACAGGGAAAGGGACAATAGATTTGTGCCCAGACACGCCTACAGTGACGGCACATAGCAACGAGTCTGTGCGCATTTCCTCAAGAGACACTTGAGACGTCTGTACATTGAATGCGAACAGCTGTCTGGAGGATGAAGCTGAGTTTAAATGCTGCTTCCTGTCTGTTCGTTCCAGACAGCAATTTAATTAAAAAATGTAATGTGTCCCTCTCTCTGCTGCCATTTGTAAACCACATCTCACAGGCCCGGAAATATAAGCTGAACGAGAGTTCAATTAACCAGGCAGAATTTCATAGAAAAACTTGTCTGTCTATTCTCAATTTCAATTGGGATTCTCAAGACCAGGATTGTAATTTGTTAACGGTATTAAAAGATCTGTAACAGTAAAGCTTGGACTAGTCTGAGACTTCCTGGTTATACCAATATACCGTAAGGCCAAACCTTGCCATTTATGATGTGTTTATACAAAAATATTGAACAACAGTGGAAAGTAGTGAGAAGACATCAGGGTTAAAGAACAAGACAAATATATGCATGCTAATGAAGGAAAAAAAATGTTGAAGGGGAAACCTTGATGATTTAGCATGATGCTTAAGATGGAAGCCTGCAAGACTACCGAATGATTAATCAGGACCACGTGATGATTGCAATGTAAGACTAACCCGTAGTCCTACTTCTGTCAACACCACGCCCATGAAGGAGGCCAACTCCAACATCTTCTACTACAGAACGGAGCTATCATTATTTCCTGAAATGGCGACTTCTACAGAAGCAGGATACAAATCTCTTTTGGGGGGGGGAATAGGTATAAACATTTTGGGGGAGTGTCCTGTAGACCCTAAAATGCTTTTCACATCACCAGCCAAGCTGCCTTTGCAGCTCTGCCTCACCATTGTAAACATTGGACTGTCACAATTATTTTAATTAATTAATGTTTATATCCAGTTGAGTTTGTTCCACCTTATGTGCTTGCATGACCAATCTTACCAGTCTTACCTTGATTAAGCAAAAAATTTAGAAGCCACTGTCTTGTCTGGGTCATGTATTCCAAATCATATGCAAGGACATGCTGTTGTGGTGTATTTTTAATGAACAATTAAATCAACAGTTAATGATAATTTTTGGAAGCCCCTTCACTGTGGGTCTTTCGAAGACATTTTACTGATTAGAAATTCATTTGTATTAAATTTTCAGGTCAGTCAAAATGAAATGAATTCAGATTTCTGTCATAAAAACAGCTGAAATATGTACACATTTGATGATGTCTCGCGACAAAAAATAGCGCTTCAGTTATTTTCCTCACTTCTGTGCTCTCATGGCAGATGAACGCTAACCGTGATGTTTGTGTTTTATACACGTTGGTAAGTGTATGAGTGAGTCTTGTCTACAGAGGGTTCATCAGATTTGAGCCAGGTATAACAATATTTACCACTGAGTAAAATGTTAGAAGAGAGACTGCTACCTAAGGTCTTGGAAATAATTCCTCACATTTAATCTCTACATTTTTTTAATTAAGAAAAAGTTTGGCTATAAACTCGGGGGAAACAAAGCAGGGAACACGGAGACTAGAGCTCTTTAGAGCTCGAAAATGGACTGACTGTGGGCGATTACCTTACTGAAAAGATCGAGGAACGGACTGACCTGGGGGCGATTACCTGACAAGAACACAGAACAGGATCAATACTGGCCAAGACAAGAGGAGAAACAGACTAAAATAACAAGAGACACAGGTGGAACACTTGAGGGCAATCAGGGTAAGGGCAATTGTTGAAAACAAGGAAACACGATGAGCAGACTCGAAACCCGGGACGGGATTCTGGGGACCCGCAGCGCTGGGGTGCTGATGCCAACGTGACAAAGACAAAGCAATGGAATAGGTTTGAATCTTGAAAACTAAGGTCCAGTGTCAAACACAGCCTTAATCACGTCGATCTAATGTTTGCCTGTATTCTACCTGAGCTACATGCGTAATAACTGCCCAGAATATTATGCAGTCACAAGCTGCAACCGCGACACTCTGTGTTGACATCACTGAACTGTTTTTACACGCAAAGTTCTTCAGGGAAGCACTGGACGTACTCTCTGCAACAGTGAGGGAAGAATTCATTCAGGCGGCATGCTTTAGTGAGTCTGATCCTTTTCCCAACCAGACACCCATCCAAGTGACCACACATAAGGCCCACAGTTAAAACTAGTGGGTGGGGAAGGTGCTGTTTTAAGCCCCCGGAGTAGCGATGTTAGAGATGTGTTTTAAAAAGGCTTCATGTTTATGCTCCCAGTCTAAAATGATGGCTTATTTTAGGAGGAACTTGACGGCCAAGTCTTTTCAGGTCTTATTTAACAAGCAGAATGCTCCTTCCGAGAACTGTCAAGAATTCTCTGTCAGTCTTTTTTCTTAGGAATAAATAAGATGTCTTCTGTGTCTTTTGTAGATATTTCACGTGGGAGCATAATTGCATCATTCTGCTCAAATTTACATGGATTACAGATACAGAAAATCAGGTCTTTACTTATGACGCAGCTGGGGATTCTTGCTACATGATAGCATCATAGGAGCAAACACCTGAGGAAGGACATTTTTCCTAAATGGCTATGGGCAACAGCCGCCTTTGTTGAAACCTTTCTTTGGCAGGGTTTAAATTATAGTTGTCTACCAAAATATTAATATTTTGATATGTGACGTACATAGAAACACTATGCCAAGCTTCACATGTATACCAATTATGTGCCTGCGTTCTTCATCTTCTGTTTAAATCGTTGATCAATACAGAATCGAGAACCTGCATGAATTCGGAAGACAGCCATCCTTAAAGCTGTGCTCATGGTTTGGATGTTGCCTGTATCATTTAACCAGCAAGCATTTCACAAATTTACACAAAATAGACATGGTACGCTTATGTTTACATTAAGCAATTCTCTCATCTGAAGAAATGTACAGAGTGGCGGATAATGTACTGTACCGTAAGTATTCAGCCGTTCAGGAGCCAACTTAGGTACAAGGACAGCTTAGACAACAAGTGCCATATTGTTGTGGTAGAAAAGAGCCCAACAAACGCTGCTTAAAGTCTTGCATTTGCTATCATAAATGCCATTCATTTCTCATAAAGTGGGCCGACTCGAATGCAATTATTTCATCAGCGGTGACTTTTGAAATTGCTGAATGAACAACTAAATGAAATTTAAAGGGACAATCATACAGTGCACTTATGCACAGTTCAAAAGTATCTGAGAATGCCAACTTGACCAAAGGAGGTAAAAAGTGTTTAAAAAAAAAATGTAAAATTCATTGGCGTGACATCATGGTTCAGCCTGCAGTTAGCTGGCCCCGGCTGTGTGTGTGAGTCGTTATGCTTTCCCCGTGTTACCGTAGGTGTCCTTCCATGCTCCCGAGACACGCAGCTCAGGTTAAACATGTGAATGTATGCGTGCGACTGCCCAATGACAGGCTTTGCAAGCGTCACATTTCCCAGGGTGCCTTGCTGTATTCTGAAACCGCTGATCGGTTTTTAATGATACGCTTCCCATAACAAAGTGAAAAGATGTTGATAAATGGAAAACATCCTATCATATCCCTAAATCTAAATTTCGAAAAATGTAAACAACAATAAAATATTTGTGCAGCCTGATCTTTTTCTTTGTTTTTCCGCTATCTGTCTGCCTCTGGAGCACAGAAATGTATGCATTAATGTACTCACATACTGTATGTAGGCGACTGATTGGTTGGCTGAGAAAATGAAGACGTCTTCCACGACTGTTAAATTCATTTAGCTTGTTTTGTTAATGTGTGTTCTTGCTGTTAGCTGAAGCAAATCACCCTCAACACGCTGAAAGAGAGAATTACGTCAAATATTGTTGGAGCCGGACATGGCCGGAGTGTGTAGGTGGAGTTGAGATAATTAAAGGAACAATGTAGTGAAAAAATGCTTATGGATGTGGAGCTCTGAGGAGGGGATATTGTTTGCTTGTGTTATTGTGTAGCTTCATGCAAGGCGGAGGACTAAATTATAGCTTGCCGGCATTTTCGGAACAAGACTTTGATGAGTGTCTGCAGAGGCCGAACGTCAAAGAGAGCAGGCAGATTTCCGCCTCGGTGAAGAATCTCATGAGAATTAAATGGATAATAATCATCAGCCTGCCTGCGAATGACTCAGCAAATGAAAACACTCATTTCTTCTTTCGACGGGGATACTGTGTTCACCCGGACTGAGAAATCCATCCATCCATCCATCTATTAATCCAATCACTGATCCAGTACAGGGTCCCAGAAGGTTATAGAATCATTACGCAAATCAGGACGTTTACCAAAGAGCACTTGAATTAGCAATAAACTTCATTTTGTTTTGAGAAAAGTCATTACTTTAAAAGCAGTGATCACAGTCACCAGATTACTGGCATATTTTAGTTTAACTTTTAATGGACCTTAATCACTTTGCATGTATGGACTCCAGCCACCATTGGCTAATTTATTTAAAACTTTCACGACGATATCGTCCAACGGGGACAAGTACTGGGATTGGGAATGTGCCGTCCTCGCAAGCGTAAGAAGCTGCGATTTCAGTCACTCCCGTGGCATCGAACTGAGAGCCAGCGATTTGCGTTTCTGCTTGTTAATACGTGCCATTCATCACGTGTCGATGTGAAGTCTGCATTTGCTTAGCTGCAATAACATTTCAGCTGCCACGGTGCGGTCTGGCTTCCAGTGTTGTTTTAACGAGCTCGGCTGCTGTGTGCCGAAGAGGCCTAGCTATGTGAGAGGCACTGTGTCCCGCTGTCTTTTTTTTTTTAAGAAACCCCATACTGAGGCCTCATGTTTGGCTTGGCCTGCGACACTGCAGTCAGCTGGCCAGTGCGTTTAACCCACACGCCCAGCCGTCACGCTCCAAACGCCTCTTTTTTCCTAGGAGTTCGGCACTTGGGCTGCGGTTTACGGGAGGCAATTGGGAATGCGTGTCCTCAGAGGCGAGCCCCCCCCAGATGGCGCACCGACCGACTCTATGTACTTACATTTGCTCCTCTGTTACTTAGCGATTTTATTTTTTTTTTTCCCAGAATGCCGGAACTACAGTTACGAGATTCCTTTCTTTCACCATTTGGTACTCAAAACCGAGATGCTCAGTTATTTTCGTCAGAAATAAATAGAAGTGCTCTCTGTTTGCTTCAAATACAGCTGCTTTTGGCCGGGATGCGTCTGATGAGAAAAAGGCTAAGAATTCAGCCGTTGTTCATCCAAAACTGGTATTCAGATCCTAATGTAACAGGGTCTCGTCACCTTGTGTCGAAATCATGAGAGAGCGTTCTGTCAAACGTTTGCCAGGCCGTAATCTATTACGCACTCGCATGCAGAGTGCAGCCTGGATGGGACGCCAACTCTCTTAAATCCCATCTCGGCTTCCCAGAAATCCACCTTAAGCAAAATGGCCTGAAAGAAATCTCTATATTGTGAAAAACATTTGACGTCACATTTCATTCATTCAGCCGACGCTTTAATCCAAAGCAACCTAGCCGGGCAGATACAACACAGGCGTACAGCAGGTAAGGAGTTACCCACATACATAAGTCCAGCTAGGCTGACAGTCCAGTGCAGGACCGGCGACCAAGTGCAGCTTAGCACTGGATGAAGAGCCATACCGTAGGGTTCCTGCCAGAAGGTAATTCTGTCCAAA
Source organism: Gymnarchus niloticus (assembly GCA_009936485.2). NCBI lineage: Eukaryota > Metazoa > Chordata > Actinopteri > Osteoglossiformes > Gymnarchidae > Gymnarchus > Gymnarchus niloticus. Next base: position 10,026 of record JAACJT020002709.1, read on the forward strand.
CCTGAAGTCTTAGAGCAGCATTAAACATTAAAGACACGGGCTTTTTAATAAGAGCTTGGGGAGGAGGCGAGGGGAGTCACTGGATGGTTAGAGCAGTTCCCGGAAAAGGCACCAGAGTGCACACTTCGGCAGGTGCACCTATGCGGTATTGGGTAGGCCCCCGTTTGTCTGCTGAATCACTTCCATGGCAGATGGCTGGTGATTTGGGAGAAGCCCTCCTTTCCACCGCTGCTGTCCTGAGCTGTTTCTTCTGCACATTTCTCTTTAATGAGCCTGGTCATCCTCCTTTGACCTCTCTCACCCACTGCAGCTGACTGGCTGATTTGTTTTTTACATACCACAGCACTCCGTGTGAAATCTAGATCCTGTTTTTGCAAAAAAATCCCAGCAAGGTGGCTGTTTCTGAGATGCCGGAACCACCAATAATCACACCGCATTCGAAACCCCTGAGATCATCTGTATTAACCATTTCAAGTGCATATTGGAGTATATATCCTAGTGTATACTCAAGTGTATCACTGACTGCATGTTGAAATGTAGTATATGCTAGTGTACATCTGAGTGTACATCCGAGTGCGTAACCGACTGCATGTTGAAATGTAGTATATGCTAGTGTACATCTGAGTGTACATCCGAGTGCGTAACCGACTGCATGTTGAAATGTAGTATATGCTAGTGTACATCTGAGTGTACATCCGAGTGCGTAACCGAGTGCATATCTAAGTGTATATCTGAGTATATATCTGAGTATATTTACAAGTGTATATCTGAGTATATATCTGAGTGTATTTACAAGTGTATATCTGAGCATATTTCCGAGTGTAGGGAGAATATGGGCTGTCTTCTAATGTCTCACTCACTCACTCACTCACTCACTCACTATTTCCTCTGCCAGAAAACCCATGCAGTTCACTATATATGGAATTAGTCAGTGAAACAAGCTGATATATTCAGACACTGTGCCCAGATGCTGGATGTTGGTATCTTAGCAACCTGACATTTGTGAACAGCAAAATACAGTGACCACATAAACAGAATAAAGGAGATTAATTGGATATGGATGCATGAGCCTGATTCATTTAAAATGATCACTCTTTCATGTTTGCTATCTTATTATTAATTATTTATAATTCAAAAATCAACTTCAGTCTTTGCAAAGATCATTACTTTCTAAAATAAAAAAAGTGAATATTTTTTGTATAGAAAGTTGCCCTCTTGCACTTTATGAACAGACAACACTTTAACTTTGCATTAAGATATACAAGGAGAAGGAAATGGCAACCCACTCCAGTATCCTTGCCAAGAAAACTCCATGGACAGTATCAAAAGGCTTGACACTGGAAGATGAGGCCCTCAGGTCGGAAGGTGTCCAAAATGCTACTGGGGAAGAGCGGAGGGCAAGTACAAGT
>JAACJT020002710.1:0-11434 GCA_009936485.2 Gymnarchus niloticus
GGAAAAAAAAAGAGAGAGAGGGGAGGGGGAAAAAAAAACAGAGAGGGGGGGGGGGGGGGAAAAAAAAAAAAAGGGGGGGGGGGGGGAAGGAAAAAAAAAAGGGGGGGAGGGGGGGAGAGACATACACAAAGAGAGAGAGGGAGGGAGGGAGGGAGAGACATACACAAAGAGAGGGAGGGAGGGAGAGACAGACAGAGGGAGGGAGGGAGGGAGGAAGAGACAGACAGAGAGGGAGGGAGGGAGAGAGAGAGACTGCATTTTGATGAATAAATACATTAAAATGACAGCAGCATGGCTTCCTGATTATTTCTCAATTTTCAAAACACTGCATCATGATAAAATGGCCGTGTAATTTCATGACCTCATCAGCTTAATGGGGGAGATTGGAAAAAGAGCAAAATTGAATAGAATGGCTAAAAAGAGAGAAGCTTATTTAATATTTTGCCATAGGGTGATTATGGAGGATATGGGTTCAGATATCTTCAAATTATTTATTCTAATCTAATTCTTGTAGTTTCACATTTTGATCGTTCAGTTACCTACAATCATGATGGCGCTAGATAAAAAAAAATTCTAGCAGAAGTGGAAGGCACACATCATGTAGATCAGCTAAGTTTTCATGATTGTTCGTAAGATTTTTATGTCATACGCAACCAAAGTAGGGATGAGAGAGCAAAGATTAAATAAAGTTTGAGAAGGGAGAGAGAGTAATGTGAAAAATGGAGGGGGGGAGGAATGAGTATTGAATTAACGGTACCTTGTTCACAGTTTTCCACCGTACCAAACTGAGCTAGTAAGCCATCAAGAACCTGGTAAATAAAGAGATTGAAGCTTTAAAACATGCTAGAAGCCAGAGGAAGGACACCTGGTATGAGATGCCATAGAGATCTTAAGAAAACAGACTTGTTATGGTAGTCTGAGAGTCATCTTTCTACAAGTACAGCCCTCATCGGATGAAGGTAGCCTGAAAATCTATCAGCACATAGTGAAGTCGCTCCCATGGTGAATGGGGGTCCCCTGCAAGTTTTGGGCCGTGTGTTGGAGTGGTGTCTACAGGGAGGACTGAGCTCTCCTTTCTCCCAAAGGTACCCCCCTTATAACGAGAACCATTCTGGGAGAACTAATATTAATCCTTAAAAACTGTACGACAATACAGACTTAAAATGCAAATAATCCCAAGTTTCACATGCTAAGGTTGAATGTGAAAGTTACTGGGCCATTTCAGGGCTATGGCTGAGCATTAATCTGGCCCTATCCCATCAGAGGCTCACCTAAGGGAAAATCACACGCAAAGGTGCTCGCTGAACTGACTGAGGTTGTCATAAAAAAAGGAAAACATTTTTATTGCAGTTTACTATCAGCAAGTTTCACTATACTAGTACACTATTAGCAATATGAGGTCTTAAAATACGCTTTCTGATTTTACTCCTGTAGTGGCTTTTTGACTGATTATATTTCATTCCTGTAAATATTAGCCACAAGAAACAGTTTTATAATTTTCCCACTTTTCCCCTCATAAACAGACATACTGCAGCAGTTCCCAGTAAGTCCCTTACTCAGGCATACAGACAGACAGACAGACAGACGAACAGATGGACAGAGTCAGGCAGGAGATACTAGAGGGAAATACAAGAAATGCAAAGAGGGAACATTTCAAATGACATCTGTACGACACAAGACGATTCTCAAGTTTCACAGTTAAGATCAAACATCTCGATGTATATTTTTGCTTAACACTTCACGTGGCTTCCTTAATAAACTCTTCTCGGCCGTCTATTGCTGTACATTAACTAAAAGGATAATGCAAGCTCTTAAGAACTTAAACATGAAACTGACTTCTGTCTCCCATCATGAAAGCGTTTGTTTGTAAACAGTCTTCATGAAAGAAATGAATACATGCTCCAATAATAAAACAGTAACTCAAATGCAACATACCATACAGATGTTGAAAACACACCTGTGGTATCAAATATACATAACTAACAGTTTCTGGATCATCTTCTCCTTGGCCCACGTAAGTCAGAGTGGAGAGACAGTTAAAAAAAAAGTGACTCACCTCCCACTGTATGTGTGGCGGAATATTCCGGATCTGGAGTTTCCTGGTCCTGGATTTACAAAAAAGCCCGTGATGAGTACAGACGTCAGTAGGCTAAAACTCAGAAGCTAACATTAAAAGTCTAACTTAGATATCGCTACCAGGCAACACAGAAAATGTATTCAAAGCAAGGTAAGGAGAGTTTTATTTTCAGCTCAACTAGAATCCTTCTGCAGTTTAAAACAGAAAAAAAAGTAAATAACACTGTAAATTTCCAGACTTGTTCCACAAGAACAACATTCCAAACTGCACTACAACACGAGATACATAAAAAAAATAAATAAATAATGATATTGCCACATCGTTCATGCCTAATGGGTGACGTTCTTAACGTACTTTTTTACGCTATAGACTTACAAGCAACATTATGATGTGCATTTAATGAAAAACAAGAACAACCAGCAAGCAAACAAAAGGCTATGGGATGGAGATGTCCAGATTCCATCAATGATGTTATGCTTGGAGGTTCCTACGACGGGAACGAATCCCTTTAAACGCCAGGTTCCTGTGCTGGTCAACAGAAGAGCCATTAACTGTCAGGGGTCACATGACACCATTTCAGAAGGAAGCGGTTTGCGAGTCCCGCCATTTCCCTTGGCCCCGCCTCCAAGCAGCCCTCTTCCTGTTTAGCTCTCAGCCACATGAAGTGGATGTTCTGTAACGCAGCATTTGGCTTTGCAAACAAGCCGAGCACCCAGCCATGAGGAGAACTGCACACTTGCCTCTGATGTAGGACAAGCCAGACTCTGACGACGTAACAGGAGCTGACTTATGAAATCATATCATCACTAGGAGGTCGCAGCCTGAATACAAGATCTGAGCTCCGTCATACAAATCATAGATCATGACAACAATTTTCATTTTACCAATGTTCACCATCAAACACTTCTGCATCTTTTGCATAAGTAGGAAGCAGTGTCAGCTCCTTAACTTGTGCAAAGTCTAGAAATAAGAAAGATGTAACATCCATGTGCTACACACACACACACTCACGCACACAAAGGGGTAAGTTGTAATCCATAAAGATTCCACCCTGAGGAGCTGGTGAATTACACCACACGAATCTCGTCAGTAATGGGTACAATACATCCCAAACAAATAAATTAATCAATTCACAAATAAAATAGCTAAAGCATGACATTAAAGAGTAACTGACCAGTTACATTGTGGTTAGTCACTAAACAATTAGCCAGATGCTGTGTAAGTATTTAAGTACGCAGACCCTTAACAGATTTTAAGAAAATTTTGCCCCACCACGTGAAATTTTTATTCAAAATGCTGAATTAAGTCAACGTGAGATTTACATGACAAAATATTTTTTAAATGAAACCTGAAATGTGACATTTGCATAAATATTAGGCTACTTCACTGTGAATGATGCCAGATTTCAAAATTACCAAACCCGTGTGCTCCTCCGCTCAGGTACCGAGACCATGGAGACCACGGGGCTTTCAAAGCAGGTCGGAGGTCAAGTTATTACAAAGCACGAGGCTACAAAACACATCTGGATATATCCCTGTCCCTAAAAAGCCCCGTGAGCACATTCTACTCCATCATCAGCAAATGGGAGTAGCAACACTGAGCACCTGGACAAGCAGAAAAGTCATAAGGTGACATTCTGTGGCGAGCACCTACTTTGGGGGAGTTACAGAACTCGATGGCCACAACGGGACAGAAAGTATCAGTCAAGCATTTCCACAGCAAGGCACTGAGACTTCAGCAAAAGGTCCTGTGACGAAATAAATACTGAACATTTTGGATTTTATGCACGGTGTTGTTTAGCATGGACCCAGCACGGTACATCACCACGGTAACGCTCTCAATAGAGTAAAGCATGGTGGTGGCAGCATAATGTTTTAACACTGCTTCTCAGCGGTCTGGAGCTGGGACAGGAAAGGTCGCGATAACTGAAGTGAGAACGCATGGCAAAATGCACGCAAATACCAAGAAAAGCTGAGAAATGAGGGGAAATGAGGGAAAATGAGGGAAAATTTTTACCCTTCGTCAGGATTACGATCCCAAACACAAGGTCAAAGACACCCTGAAGTGACTTCAGAAGAGACGAGTGTCACAGAGCAGCCCAGCCAACATCCTTCTGACACCTGGAACCAGCGGTCCATAAGTGATCACCCAGCACCTTCACAGCCAGACCAGATCTGCCAACACGAATGGGCGAAACTGTACCAAGCTGGTACAGAAAACCTGGCGGGCACATTCCCAGAATGCCGCGAAGCTTTGACTGCTGACTACGTTGGAACACTTATTAGAGTTCAAGGGTCTGAATATTTTGCAAACATTGTAGTTCAGTTTATTTATATTTTGCACTCTAAAACTCATTTTGAGTACTGTTGTTTCAAATTCAAATGTCACATGGAAATAAATTAATGCATCATTTTCTCAATCCAGTAAAATGTGAAAATTTCAGTGATCTGAACTGAACGGTTTTGCAAGACACGATATGGACACATTTAAAAAATGTTTACTTCACAAAATATCCTACAAAATACTGATGATGTAATTTATAATGTATTTTCTAACTTTGCAACACTGCCATATTACTATAGAATACCATGCATCCATATGTGAATATATACAGTTAACACACACACGCTATATGGCCAAAATTCTGTGGACACCTGCCAAAACCAAGGGTATAAATAGGAACTTGATCCTCCCTTCAAGGCTATAATAGCCTCTACTCTTCTGGAAAGGCTTTCCATGAGAGGTTGGAATACTATTGGTGGGATCTGCTGCCACTCAGCCATAACAGCTTTAGTGGGGCTGGGTACTGATGTCGGGCGATTGTGCCCCTTTCTGTTAGTAACAACTGAACGCTTGTCGATTGTCTCTAGGAGTGACAATCACTTCACTTGCAGCTGAGCAGGAAAGCGGGAATTTGATACTTCTGGAGAGGCGGCATTCTATGACGATGCCACGTTGACAATCACCAGCCTCTTCAATATGTCAGCGACGAGGACGGCTTAATTAGCCAAATCCAAAAGTATGTGAACACCCCTATTAATTTGTGTCCACATACTTTTGGCCCTGCTGTGTGTGTGTGTATGTGTGTGTGTGTGTGTTACAGCACTAATTCTGCCTGCAGGATTCCTGGTTCAGCTTACCTTTCGAACAGCCGATCGCACTTCAAAGAGAGACTGCTGGGTTCATGTGTGAGGGAACAACACGCAGATTCCACGTGGATGTGACTCTATTGTCGGAAGGCATGGCTAAATGAACCAACAGAACCTGATCCACACTGATAACTGCTGTGTAGGACTACCAGCTGTCCTCACAGCCTCAGCAAACACGGGCCCTTCTCACAGTGAGGGGACAGCATGCACTATTGTGGCCAGGTGGGGGCAGTACAGCCGGCTGATGTCGTAACCTACTGAGGCCCCAGTGCCAACACTACAATACTCACGTCAAAAGGCATGAAAATGAGAGAATGTCAACCACTAAAGACAGAAACTCCATCTGAATGAAAGCAACTAACCGTTTGTCATGCCGAATTCTAATTAGTTTCTCAACACGAAAATTGTTTTAGGGGTGCAAGATGTCAAGTGTAAAGATTATAAAACATGTAATGTGGTTTTCATGCGTGTCAAATCACTTTCGGCAATATTCATCCATCTTCTAACTACTTATCCTGATCCAAGTTGCAGCTGGGTCAGGAACCTGTCTCAGGCTGGTGGAGTACACCCTGGATGGGATGTCAGGATACACACACACACACACACACACACACACACACACACACACACACACACACACACACACACACACGTTTGTATTTCTAACCTTCTGGGGACGTCCCATTCATTTCTACAGGCCTAACCCTAATCCTAAGTATGAGAACCCTAACCTTAACCATAAGTAACCCAACAAAATACAAGACTTTTCGTTTTTTTGGTTTTTCAATTGCATTCACAGATTTTTATAAAACTGAATTTTTCCTTTGGGGGACACGACAAATGCCCCCAGAAGGTAAAAATGTCAGGTTGTTATTAACTCCTGGGGACATTTTGTCCCCACAACATAATATAAACATGGCTGGCACACACACACACACAGCTTGTCGTTGAACAGGCAGACTCCACATACACAGACCACAGGCAGGACTTCAAACCCCGGAGGTGTAAGGCTCAGGACACAACTCCCCGCAGTTCTGTTTATACTCCTCTGTGTGGTTCTCCTAAAGTTGCACGAAACGCCCAAGAGGAACCGTGTAATGAGACCCGAGCGTGAGGAGCACCCTTGGCCGTGGCGTCACAGGAACAGATTTCAGGTGCGCCAGTGCATGAAGTATGAACTGACCCCGATGGCAGACTGCACTCCATGAAGGCACAGTTCTACCCGGCAACGAAACAACCACCTGAGCACCAGAAATCCACCCATCCTGTACTGGGGGGGCCCGCGGTCAATCCCAGACAGCATAAGGCGTAAAGCAGAGGAGCGGACAGGACGCCACACACAGACACACAGACACACACACACACTGTGGACATTTTAGACATGGCAATTAGCCCAGCTGCATGCCTTTGGACCGCTGGAGCAGACCCACACAACAAGAGGAGTGCATGAAAACTCCAGACACAAGAGTCCACCCTCCAACCCCGTTAGTGAGGCTGCAGCACCAAACGCTGATCCACCACCCCGTCCTCCACCGTTAACCAATTTATGCAAAATATAATAAAACGCTTGGGGTAGAAACACAATGTCACCAAAAAACATGGGAACATTATTGGAAGCGTACAGTTTAGATTACCTTAGCTAGAGAAACTGAAAAGTGACTGATCATCCAAAGGGCTTCGGCAGAAAAACTGAACTCCACGCCAATTAAAGCTAATCTTAGGCTAAATCATCCTCTTAAAGGGATGGCCTGGTGAAAGATGAAATTAGCACACGCATTCCATTACCCAGTACACACTTTGGTGCAGAAATCATGCGACGTTCTGCTCTTGTGAGTCTTCAACAGGCTAATCTTGCTAACAGGCACAGAAGCAAAGGTACACGTCGATCTCAAATTTCATTTCACCAGTCTTTCCCTCTAAGAAGGCGACTTAGTCTACGATTAGGTTTAATTGTTGTTTTAGCAACCAGCCCATTTTCCCTTGAAGCACATTCTGGCCAGCAGAGCCATTACCGTCACCTACTGAGTATGGCCTCTTAAATACCTCTCCATAGCATTAGCATATTTGGTAACATGTCACTCGCAGGGCGAGTGGGAGAGGATGCCGTGTGTCTCGTGAGACACCTTCACAGCAGAGTGTGGGAGGATGGGGGAGGAGAAAGCCATGAATGGTGCAGACAGGAAGGCTGAGCTACTTCTCTCCACCAATCAGCTGCAGTTTAGAAGTCATGTGATGAAAGGAGGAAGAACAAGGGCAAAGGCCACACTTTGAATAGATCCAAACACTGCATGCTCACCAGTGTTGGGTGATGGGAATGGAGGGGAGGAGAGCTATATTACCCTGGGGGGGGAGAATTACCCCACGTCCCACCCTGGGCATTTTTAATGCAGAGGAATTAGTAGAATTTAAATTGCTCTGTGTGATCAGTTATTTATTCCCCGTATTATCTGGTACGTCGATGTTTACTCAATGTAATAAACATTCACATCCACGGAATGATGATAGTAAAAACGGTGACAAAACGAAGACCAGCAGAGTCAGAATTAGAGGAGAGGTGGTCTTCTATAAGCGTGGGGGTGGGACCATTAGCCTTCCATTCTGACCCCCCATGGCGGGAGAGCGGTGAACCTGTGATTGGTGTGCCCAGCATAGGCATGGAAACACAGAAGCTCAGAGACATCAGCGATCTGCCGCCCTAATAGGGTGGCAGTCAAAGTGCAGGAAAAGTCACCCTCCGGCCTGGAAAGGTGCATGGAGGAAGAGGCAAAGCTGCAGCGGGCAGGGGGCAGCCGTACTGTGGAGGGCTCCGCGTAAAAATAAACGGGCTTGTTGAGCCAAAACGCAGAGATGACACAGCTGTATGTTGAGGAGGGAGATAGGAAAGAGTTAAGCTGCCACGGGTGGTACGCGAATATGCCTTAATCCTCAACCACGCACAAGACCCAAACATTCCCGCTTTACTTGATTACGGACTTCCTTTGTGTTACGTTTCACAGAGCTACAACCTTAGCAGGTTTTAACCAGGGATGGGAGCACAGCATACGAACGTACCACACCCAATCATACACACAGCTTCTCAGTAATGTACACTATGCACACATCAACAGGTTTTATATGTTTAAGCCGGTGGTCCCCCCATAAGCACTGTGTCTGTATTACACCTCTTCACTCACATGAAACCTGAATCTGTCCAGAAATATATTACTCCATATTTGACGGAAGGGATTAAATGTGTAGCGAAGGAGTTTGCCGCAGATCACGAGGCTCACGTAATACGTTCACGTAGTACCATTAAGACTAAACTTTGGTATCGTTCGGTTTTTCTAAATCCAGCTGAAAGTGGTTTACTGCATCCAAGTCAGCCTTGTACTTTACCCTACCAACAGCCCCTGCCCCCGAGCTGTGTGCCACGATGAAAACACATGCGGCACTCGATAGGTAAAGTTCAAGTGAAACCAAGAGAGCAAGCTACGGCAATTTGGTATTTCCATGTGCCGATCGGAAAGTGATTACTTTGCCGGCAAACGAATACGATTAGCTAAGACCTCAAGGAAAATAAACAGAACCGATGTATGACAGAACGACCTTTGAGCCTTGCACAAAAACACACACTACAACAAGAGGTTAAAATGCAGGCCGTGTAAGACCTGTACGGATTACAGGGGTGGGAAACGGTGACGTAATGCAGTACCGTCCCACACCATCCTGTCCTTCAGCTGCTGGCAGTGTGAACAAACCTGAACAAGGAGCCCTATCGGAACGGAGGGGGCGGAGCAGGAGATGAAACCGGACAACACCACAGTGCCATATGAGGGCGGATAAATACATTAATACGTGCTTTTTCTAATACATGAAATGTCTAAGAATTATGACTGGGCCAGATATTAGACGACATTTTATATCGCCGCCGAAAACGTTAGTATTGTTAGCAGTTGGCATGGCAGTACTAAGTTTAGTACTGATGAGCACGTTTGTATAATTTGGGAAACTGGGTCATGCTTAAACTGCGCAAAATACTTTGGTTGCCTGCTTAAATTTCCTGACAGGAACCAGGTTTGAACTTCTTTGTAAGACCCAACCTAAAATTCCAAAACATCTAAACATGACGGCCCACATCCCTCCTCTGCTTGAACATCAGGGCATGGGTATTAGTCTGACACCACTCCGCTCCTGGCCCCCAGGGGCCGTCTCTCCATCCACTGTGCATACGCATGCTTACAGCCACACCTGAAACACTCCTTTGCTAGCTTTGATATGCATTTACGCCCAGTCTTCTACCATTCCTCTTCTGTTCCCGATCTTAGCCACCAGCCCGCCGATTTGCTGATGAAGCTACGCCAGTTGTTAACTGTCGTCATCAGACGCTTCACTCGCCGATGAGTGAACCCTGTTGATCCATCAGCTTTCCCGTTGGTATCACTCCATGGGTGTGAATATTCACGTTATTGAGTATACAGTGGCATGCAAACTGATTACGGAGTGGCTGCCATTCAAGGAGAGAGAAAGCCGTTTGTGCTCTCTGTTTCTCAGAGCAAAGGGCATCGATGTTAATGTTGCTACGGGGAGACATCTGCTTTGCATTAGAAAGGGTCACTGTGTGGCCCCTACTAGAAAGTTCTGAATGCATGATGGGGTCACCACTGCAAACCCAGAGTGGGAATGGAGCTTGATGGGGCTACGGCAGTGCTAGCTGTAAACAACAGCCCCAGATCTTTAGGTATGCAACCCAGCATACTTATACATTCAAGCCTGTTGACACTGCCATGCCAATGAACTCATTAACATGTGTTTAGTTACACCACAACACTGAACCAGTCATGCCATCGCTTAAGAGGCAGCCTCAGGTGAAGCAAATGATGGTGGGGTGTCAAAAGAACGAGGGACAAATGAGTCAAGCAATATGATCGAGGCGGTCCTCACACTTCTCCGCTTGGTTCTCCTAAGTCCTACTCTACTGATGCGAAGCATCAGCTGGCAGTAAAGATTATTTCTCCAAGACTAAAGACTATTCTCAAATTTAAGCAGTCTTCACTGAGATGGAATTTAAAAAAAAAAAACAAGACATGACAATGAGACAGTAAGAAGACCACGAACCAGGTCTTAACTTGACCAACTCCACCCCATCTTCTGTCAGACCACTGTAGGCGAATAGCAGTTTGTCGCTGATCCACTGGGTGGCAAACCTTATTCTAGGTGCCTCACTTGTCACAGTTCGAATCAGCACCGTTGGTCCCAGTCACACCCAACAGCAATGAGAGATCGTGGGGAGACAAGCAGACTGATTTGCAATTAATTATTTTGCTTATTACTCTATAACCTAGGACTTCACAAAAAAAAAAATAAAAAAATGAAGAGTTCTACAGTTTTTCCACAGATGAATATTTTTATTGGAGAAATTTAGGTGAATTACCTTACTTAAGAGCAGACCATCAGAGCAGCTCCAAGGACCAAAACCAGAAATCTTCTGCTCAAAACCAAAGGTACTTCATCATAATTAAACTAGCATTTCAGCATTCGTCCAAATCAGTCTATTTGCTTTTACTCAAGTTAATTAGTGAGTCAGTATTCTTTTAATAGTGATACCCTTTTAAATATCATATGCTCAATGCTCGGATACTAATTAGCCTACTTCAACTCCATTTAATAATTACACGTAGCAGACAAATGTTCATATTCCATTTCCCCAAGAGACCCTACAAGATCTTTGTAAAGATTTGTTTTATTCCAAAAGCAGAACAGTGCAGTTTATTTAGCATGAGTCTAGCGGTAAATATCAGCACTACCAGGAGCTAAGATTCCACTGCACAGCAAAAGATACAAAGACTTTTGGAGCGTCACCTAGGCCTACTTGTTTATCCACAGGAAGGCATTTGTTCGAATCCTCAATAGGTTTGTTTTTCCCTACCAGAGGCTCTGGGTAAAGTTATACTGCTTATTCTTAAAGAGAGAGATTATTGCTGTGATTCTGAAGGCAGTGAAATATCTTGTTAGCTTATCAAGGTAATCATATTACTAACCATTTTCATGCACAAAAAAAAAAAAAAAAAATCAAGCAGATGCATCATCACAAAACACAAACTCAGTTCTATCTTCAAATGACTGCTGCTTCATCACAAAAACAGTGATCATAAACCAGAAGAAGATCAAAAGACTCAACTGTTGTGAAAGACCCCTCCCCCAGACCCCCCTCCCCCACTGATCATCACCC
>JAACJT020002711.1:0-11432 GCA_009936485.2 Gymnarchus niloticus
GAAGCCTGTCCTCCTCAGGCCAGCACCAGGCAGGACAAATTAATGAGTCCAAGTAGAACAATAGATATAAAAGGACATGATGTGGAACATCTAGACCCCACTTACCCAGTACAGGGTCAGCTTGAGTTTATCCTTACCCAGTACAGGGTCACCGTGAGTTTATCCCATTAATGTCGGGCACCAGGCAGGACGTATACTCACAGTATAGACAGTTTGGAGACACCCATTCTGCAAACTGCAAGCATTTGGACTATAAGAGGAAAACAGACACACAGAGAACGAGAACCACGAGTGGGAACTGAACCCCCAGCCCTCAAGACATGTGGCTCAGTGCTGATCTCTGAGCCTCCAGCCAACAGAAGAATCTGTGCAATTTACATGTATTTGCAATTTTTACAAAATTTTCAGTAAATGTGTCTAAACATTTCAGTTAACATGTCAGTGTCAGTTAACATGGATAATAAAGATTTACTATTATCCAAATGTGTCTAGAGGTGTCTGTTATTGTTGACCATCTATTTTAAGTTTTTCATAATAATAATAATAATAATAATAATAATGATTATAAGGATGGTGTATCCCAGCCTTATATCCTCATAATACTTTAAGGCACGGTCAGGTTCAGTCAGTTATATAACAGAACTCGTCTGACTGAGCTTATTCTCCAGTCAATAATTCAATTCAATTCAATTTTATTTATATAGCGCTTTTGACACGAAGCACGGTCACAAAGCACTTAGTGCAGGATCAAAGGGCAGCATGGTAACCTCTCACCTCTAGGCTGAGGGAGTTCAAACCCTCCCTTGGCTCTGTGTGAGGTCTGCCTTTCTCCCAGTATAACACAGGTTTCCTCTCGGTCTGCAAAGAAATGCATTTAGGCTAACAGGCATTGCCAAATTTCCCATGGTATATGTACCCTCCAACAGAATGGCATCTCCTGCATAGCCCATCACTGTGCCAGGTTACCATACAATCCTGACCAGGATATGTGGTAGGAACATGGATGGATGGATTTTCCTCATTTTTCCTCAGATAAAGTAAATGACATTTTTTTTATTTTAGAGAGATTTCACTGGGAGCATGTAGTCATTATGTACTTTATGTCTTCACCAATCCTGGCAGTATTTCCTGGTCTTAAACAAAGAGACACAGGTAAAATACATGCTTCCATTTATTACATTTCTCACAAGTGATCAGCACAGTGGATTGTATTCAAGAAAGAAGAGTTTCCACTACAGAGAAAACACCAAAATCAAAAATATCAAACTATCATGTCACAGCCCTGGAGTTTTAAACACTCAGGCAGGCAACCCCAAGATTGAGCAATGTGTAGCTTGAGCAGGAGACTTTAACTAGGCAAAAAATACATAACCTATAATAGATGCTTCATGTTGATCGCTGCCTCCCTCTGGTGGCCCTATTGAGATATAACAATGAGAATCTACAATGAATGGTTGTGTCAGTGCTCCTCTGAGCTGTGTCTTAGTGTGTGCCTGAATTTAACACTGAAGATGAGATGCCAGTTTGGCCTATTTTACTGTGTCCAGAACAAGAGTGTTTTAGATCCTAGTAGTTCAGTATATGACCAGTTAAAGTGGATTCATTAAAAATACATGCAAACACCGTTAAACCAGTATATCTTGATTGGGGGACATGGCGATTAGCACTGTAACCTCACACCTCCGGAGTTGGGCGTTTGAATCCCACCTTCGGCTTTGTCTGCGTGGAGTTTGCATGCTCTCCCGTGCTTTGGGGGTTTCCTCCCACAGCCTAAAGCCATACATTGCAGGCTAATTGGTATGGCTAAATTGTCCATAGTGTGTGTGTGACTATGCCCTGCGATGGGTTGACACCACATCCAGAGTGTCCCTAGGCTGCCTGCAATAGACTCCAGGTGGCCCTGAATAGGACTAAGCAGTTTTGGAAATGGATGGATTTATTTACTTGATGACTGTATACAGTAAATACAAATATATATGTGAGGAACCACATTATGAAACTCCTGGTTTTTGTTCTCTGTGTGTCTGTTTTCCTCTTACAGTCCAAAAGCTTGCAGTTTGCAGAATGGGTGTCTCCAAACTGTCTCTAGTGTGTGAGTGTTGGACGTGCCTGGTGCCTGACCTTCATGGGATAAACTCACGGTGACCCTGTACTGTATTGAATTGAATTGAATTGAATTGAATTGAATTGAATTAAAGATGTATGCTGTACAATCATTCCACCCTGGAAAAAGAACAATTCAAGAAAATCATTAAAAGCCCAAAATTTCTATGCCATTCATGCCCTTGATGAGTGTATGTAAACTTTTGACCATAACTGTAGTTACTTATGCACATCATTTAAGCAATTTCTTATGTTTTGAACAAATGCTCTGGCAGATTGATGGATATGATTACGTACAATTGCCTGCTGCTTTCTAAATTTTCAATTGCTTATTTCATGTTGATCAAAATGTATTATACTGGTTCTAGTCTTATCAACCAAAACATCTAGGCGTTAGTTCATTGCATAAGTCGTTACACGCAAAATGCTTAATCCTGTTGTCATAATCTCTCAAGCATATTTTCTATACATTTCTGTTAGACGTTTTTTGTGCATGTGTCCTGAATTGATGAATTGCTCTGAGGTGAATCTTGAATTTCATCAATGGAGGTGAATGTTTGCAGCGTTAGATCAACCAATGATCAACCAGTCCTCTAAAACAGGTCAGAGGCGCATCTCATGAACCTTCAATTGGCAAGCATACAGTATATTGACAGAGAACAACACAATGTTACAATTTCTGAGAATGGATGGACAATAAGGAAATGAACAGGGTCAACAGCTGGGAAGAAGACGAGGAGTAAGGCTGCATGCTGGAAGGGTAGGGAGGCAAAATAGATGAAGAGGGAGAAGAGGCCGAGGACATAAGCATGATATTGATGAAATCTCAGTCATGCCCTAACAATGGCCGAAGCTGGTCGAAGGGTACAGCTGAATGTTGGGAGATCAACTGTGTCCTCAATCATTCAAACATTTCGTAGGGACAACAAGTATGCAATTCTTGTTGTGCACTGTGGTGTAATACTGTCTACTTACTATAATGTTGCATATTATAGTATTCCAATTTTACAGTAAATATACTTTATACATATACATACTGATACATACTGTAAATATGCTGTAACACACACATACTGTATATACAAAATAAAAAAAAAAAATGTAAATCTTAATCTTTTGTTCTGCATTACTGCATTTTTCCCTCTTTGGACTGCAAAACCACTTCAGCGGGGTGGCAGAGGGCCCCTTTCACCCCTCAATAGGAGAAGGTTATTTGCACCATGGTCATCGTAAATGATGCCATTACACTACGGGAGATACAGAGTGCCGTTACAGAAGACAACGATGTCTTTGAAAACATCCAATCATCTCAGCTATAGACAGGGTGCAGAAAAAAACATCAGATGAGCACGAAACAGCTGTACCATGTACCTTTTGAAAGGAGTGGTGACAGAGTGAAGGAGCTACGGTTCCAGTATGTACAGGTAACACATCTATATGCAAATAGTAACTGTACTTTACAGAAAACAGTACAACATTGTGTAGTGATATACAGCACAGTAAGGGTGACCTGTACACATTTGCTATGGCTGTAGAAAAGAACGTACAATATTAACACGTTTGATGTAACCGTATTGTATCCAAAATGAAGAAACGTGTATTTGATTTCTTCTTCTGGGATGCAGTCTATAATGGAACTAGAATCAAGTGAACCGCCTCACAGCTTCATATACCTGGATAAGGCTGGCTTCAACCTGGCCAAAGGCAGAAGGTGTGGTTGAAATGTCATTGACCACAGATCTACTGTCGATGTGCCAGGTCAACGTGGAAGAGCATCACTGTGTGCTACAGTTTCAGAGCACGGTGTGATAACTCGTTTTCCCATTATAGGACCATACAACACACAGCATCTCCTCACCGTCTTAGACACCCTCTACAAGGAACTCATCCCTGATGATGAGAGGGGTCTGATTCGAGATGATTTACCAAAGTATGTTTCCATCACTCCAGCACTATCAGGCAATGGCTTGCCACCCATTACAAGATGTTGATGGAATTTCTCCCTATTCCCCATTCCTTAATCCATTCGAGGAGTTCTACTCAGCATGGAGCTGAAGGATTACGATTGCCAGCCACATCCTCAGATGACCCTGCTGGCTGCCATGGATGCAGCATGCGAAGACACATATGAGGAAGATATCTGTTGTGATGTGGACGAGAATCCGTGGCCCCGACAGACGGAAACGTCAGGAAGTGTAGAAAGACTGCACTATAATTCCCCATACAGTTCTGTATGTTCAGTTCTGCCTAAGGGCTGATAACTATGTTTACATTTCTAATTTTGTATTTTTTTTTCTTTGTGCTATGCAGTGTTGTAAAACTGGTCTTTTTCATGATCTGTCAACAAATTACAGTACAAACAGTAAGAGTGAAAATGTTAATCCTGTCCAATTTCTGGCAATCTCCCACATACAGTAATGTGTAATTTTATTCTGTTGAAACTGATATACGTCATACAGAGAAAATGCAGCCTTGTGCATTTTCAATCATCGTCATAAAAACCTTAATTTACAACAGAAAATACTTACAAAATAGACTGCTATACTGACGACACAAAATTGTCATTCTGATGGCACTGACATGTTCATTGACATAAATATTTACTTTTGAGAGAGAAACTGAAGATTTTGAGCCAATTACGGGCTTTTGCATGTAATACATTGTGTGGTGCTGTTTGTGTGAATTGTTTTAAGAACTTCACTTACTGTATTGAAAATGTTAAGGATGATTTAAGAAATGTTCCAAAGCAACTGAGAAAAAAATGTAAGCTGGGGGTTGGGTGAGCACAGTGGCTCACTGGTACACACTGGTCTCTTGCACCTCCATGGTTGGTGGTCCAAATCCTGGGTTTCTGCCCAAGGCATCCTAGACCTCTCACTCATTGCAGAGCTCGATCGCGCTAACCCTGATTTCCCTGCTCCCCACCCTTGTGGTCAGTCCCAGGCATCAGGAGCCACCCTTGGGGAGGGGAAACCTGTCACACCCACAACCAGTCACCCACACCCAGCTAATTCCCACTCCTCCTCACCTGAATATTGAAGTCATCTCTTTGTAATTAAGCCAGTGCTGTAAATCACCTGAAGCTCCCTTGCCCTGGTGAGAGGTATTGACTGACTACACCCCACTGAGTGGCTTGACATGATCAGTCTTTCCTGTATAAGATTCCTGTTTGTTCTTCTTTGTCTCTTTTGCCTTTCAACTTGGATTTGTTAGGCGTGCTGATCAGTTAGTTCTGGATTATAATCATTTTGCCTTTGACAATTGACATTGATATTTCTGGAGATCCCTTTAACTTTGGAAATCTGGACTGTTCTAGTTTTGACGCTGCCTGTTTCAACTATGATTAAGAGCTTTACCCTGCACTTAGATCCAGTTCATATTGAAATATTTATGTTTAATGATGATGCATTAATGAGCAGCTTTTTGTGTCTGCATTTCCCAGCTCTGGGCTTTACTCTTCTTTAACTAGTAAATAAGATATTCACCTTCTCTTCTAAGAAAATTACTCAACCAGGTTTTATATTTTTTCTAGTGTTGATACATGTCCAGTACAGTTTCCCTTTCTGAACTTCTGGTTTTTAGCCTCAAACTCAGTTTTGGTCAACTTCACCAAACCCTGAGTTGTCCTAGACTGTCCCGAAATGAATGAGACAAGTAAACCTGAAGCCTCTGGAAGAGGAAGAGACTGTGAGATTCATCCTGAAATAATGACGCATTCCAGATTCTCTTTGTCATGTCTCAGCCTGGCCACCAGAGGGAGACAGGAAGCAACATTAAACATCTTTTACAGCTCACCTATATGTTTTTTTATTTAAAGTCTCCTACTCAAGCTGCAAATTGCTCAATCTTGGGGTTACCTGCCTGAGTACATGAAATTCCAGGGTTGTCACATGATAGTTTCATGTTTTTGATGTTTTCTCTGTAGTCATGGCTCTTGGGTACAATCCCCTCTGCTGATCATTTGTGTGAAATGTAATAAAGAGAAAGGTGACTTTTACCTCTGTCTCTTTGTCTATGACGAAGAAAAACTGTCAGGATTGAAGACATAATGACTACATGTTCCCAATGAAATTTCTCTAAAACAAAGGAATGTCATTTACTTTGTTATTTGAGGAGAAATGAGGAGAATCCACCCATTCAACGTCCTACCACTTATGTTCAAGATCATATGGTAACCTGGCGCAATGATGGGGTATGCAAGAGATGCCATTCTATTGGAGGGTACGTATACCGTGGGACATATGGCAATGCCAGTTAGCTTAAATGCATGTCTTTCCATGCTGAGAGGAAACCTGTGTTATACTGGGAGATCAGGCAGACCCCACACAGAGACGAGGCAGGGTTGGAACTCCGCCAACCATAGAGGATGGGATGCCAGTTTATCACAGGGCATATGCACCAAACACACACACTATGGAGATTTAGAGATGACAATTAGCCTACCTCCATGTCTTTTGAGTGTGGGAGGAAGCTGAAGCATCCAGAAGAATCTCTTATGGCATGAGGAGAACATGTAGACACTACACAGAGAGCAGAGGCAGGACTCAAACCTTCAACCCAAGGTGTCAGACTACAGTGCGACCCAGCAAGCTACCATGACCCCTTAGTGCTGTAATCATAAATACTTTACGTATTTTCTCATCTTCTTCATAAATACTCTATTTTACCATACACATACATATCTGTACAATATCCACGCATGGTTTATTAGCTCAGAGCAGAATAAAGTCAGGCATTACAATAATGAGTTGATTAATTCATTGGTCTTCTGATAAGTTTAACTTTATGAACAAACAGATGTTGATATTTACCTCACCCCCTTTTTCCTCATGACTAATTTAAATATTTTAACAAATAACTGGAAAAGTCTGTGTTTAGAAGCACCATCTCTTATTTGAATATAGAGTATACACATTTTAAAGAACAATAATAAACACACATACATACTGCCACACCTTCGCCCAGCCAGGCAGGCCCAGCTTACGATCATTCAGTCTTGATGGAATACTAGCCAGCTGTGTTTTGATAGTTTTGCATCAGTTAAGTTCAACAGCTTTTTTGCCTCGTTACAAGGTACTGATTGTTACGCCACCTTACTGAATGGTTTTCCTGTGGTTTGTTCGCTTTTTGGATTCTGGTTTTAGTCACCGTTTCTGTTTTGCCTTCCTGGATTTTGAAACCTGCTTTCCCTGTAACCTGGATTCGCTTGTCCTGCCTGCTGAACTCCCTGTGTATCAACCTTCTGCTTTTTGTTAAACCTTTAAGCATTGTCATTACCCCATTAAAGCCATTATCACATCCACACTCGCATCCTTACTATGTAATCATTACAGAATACCCGGCCGGTAACATAGATCCAGTGGATTTCAACGCTAGCCGGGGATCAACCAGCTGACTTAATTTGCAGTTTACCGGATTTACTCCAAGTTCCAACATCCTCTCTGACCTGTGTCTCCAAGTTCTCATTTCCTCATGTATCTGCTCTCATTCCATCTTCAATTTTCCCTGCACTCTTGGAGAGGCATGACTGCAGCTGAAGCCCACACAAGTATTCCATTTAAACCTCAGATAACCTGCTTCGTAACCAGAGGCTATTTCACCTTGAGATGTCACCATCAGCACCTAAAAACCAAGCCTGGACTCTGCCTTCACCGGTTCCCTCAGACCCAGAGCCCAGGCAGGTGAACAGGATGCCCCTCTTTAGGGGGGGGACAGCAAAGAGGACTGCAGCATCACTCAAAAGTGACGGTGTTTGATATTATGTGTTTAGTTTAGTCCTTAACCCTTAAAACCCTAAGGCCTTCAGAAACACTTTGGAGTTGCCTGGACATTCTTTTACTTTTCTCTTTTTTTCAGTAACGTGAAGCATAATGATTTCCAGTTCACATACATTTTCATTTTCAAGACAAATACTGCTACTATAGAATTGTAGTTGTATTTTACAATAATTTAATGTTCTTTGATGTTTTTTTTTTTTTTTTAACCAAAAGAAGGAATTTGTAGAGACTGGTTTTCAAAACATGCTCTGATATAGTCATACAAAATAACCACCTGGCCATTTGTCAGAAGACTTTTGAACACGGACCATTATAGACATAAGCATCAGCCTTGTAAATGTTTTACAGCCATTCACAAATTCATTTTTGTTTGATAAATATGCAGTTATTCCTTTTGTATGACACTTCTTCTGTTCAGGTGTCTCTACCTGTGTGCTCATTGATATAAATGAGCTTCACCCTAGAAACTCCACCTCCAAGTCCAAGTGAATGTTTTGTCTAATGGTTCTGCGAATGGGGCTGTTAGTGTGGAATGTTAGGTGTGAAAGACAAAAAGAAAAGTCAGATTATTTTAGTTTGTTGAAAGAAATAGGAATGATAAGCATGGAAAAATAAGGAAAACACTAGAACCTATTTTAGAACTTTTTATAATCACTATTCCCAAACCTCCATGAAAAAACACCTCATTTTCTCCAGACATTCAGGCAATAAGAAAAAACTTTTCAAACTGCTGTGTTATATTTTTGCTGGCAAACTTTCACTAAAACAAAAGTTTGAGTGAGCAGTGAATGGCCCATTTCACACGTACACGGGTCGAAGACAAATGCGACTACAGATCCATGCTTAAAAGAATTGTCAATCTGTTTTAGTACTGGCCTCTTTTCAGGTGAAAAAAACACAAGAATAATCTTCTGAATAATGCTCTTTTTTTCAGCTTTTTTGTGATATAAAAAAGTGCCAAAAATCAGCATGAGGAAAGCAGCTCAGTAATCCTTTTGTTGTGGGATATTCCATTAAATCTATACAAGGGTTGAAGAAAAAAAAAGATTACATATTCAAAAGACTCAAAAGAATGGTAGATCTCTTTCAGTTTCAGTTTTCGGTAATAAAACAACACACACACACAAAAAAACTATTTATACCCTGCTTAAATATCATTTGTTTATTCCTTTGTTTATTCTCTGTTTCCAAATCGAAACAGTTTCCACAGGTTTATGTTATTATTTGTGAGAGGACACATTATAAAGTTGAAAGATGAAGTTTTGTGACTTGTTTTTTTGGGCTTGTGTAACAAATACTGATAGATTATGATGTCAATTTCACAAACTTTACATGAATTAACCTTAATTGAATGATCTTACACATGAGGTAACTCCGGTTCTGGATGCAGGATTAGCCCATTTGTTCGTAGGTACAGATTTACATTTCAATACAATTGTAACAAACTGAAAAACAAAACTGAGGCTTACCTCACTTATCCATTGGACCATCCAGTCTCTGTGCCAATTATTAACCCAAAGTCATTTGCTCAGTGTCTGGTTTGAGATGCACATGTTCAATCCAGAATTTAATTAATGATTTGGATAGCTGAGTGAAATGTGTTCAGTTATCTCTTCTGATGGAGGTGTACTCAGTAAGGCTATTCTGTTCTGATGGAGGCGTACTCAGTAAGGCTATTCTGTTCTGATGGAGGCGTACTCAGTAAGGCTATTCTGTTCTGATGGAGGCGTACTCAGTAAGGCTATTCTGTTCCGATGGAGGCGTACTCAGTAAGGCTATTCTGTTCTGATGGAGGCGTACTCGGTAAGGTCTTCAGTTGCTGTTTTGTTTTTCTCCTTTTGCTGGGAGGTTAGATTGTTGATCACCGCGTAGGTCACAGAATCTGGACCCTGTTCACATATAAATGACAAAATCTGATTTCATTAATAATCTAAATAATTATGATGTTATAAACTGAATAAATATGACTCTCTGCTTACCTTATCCTGATTGATTTCACTTTGATTCCCTAAAATATAAGAATGCAGAATGGTAAAACATCTTTTGAGACTAATTTGGTATTGAACTAAACTAGTCTGATATATAAATGGGAAAACTGGAAACAGAATGACAATCATACAGGATGAACACACACACACACACACACACACACACACACACACACACACACACACACACACAGAGAGGGGAACAAAAATGTGAGAACACAAGAGAAAATCTGGGATTATTTTAATTTAATTCTGGAAATGCATACTATATCAGGATTATTAATGGCCTCAACGATACCTCAAAGCTTTGCAAGAACTACTTCAAGACCAAAGAAAAGAAAGTATGTATTAATTCTGAGTATTGAATGTTATGAACTTTCCACCACAGTCACCTGACCTAAATAAACCCCAACGAACATTTATGGGGCCACCTGAAGACTGAGAAAGGCAAGCATTAACATCACAAGATGCTCTTTGGAATATTTTCAGACCATGCAGGGATAAGTTGGATCATCAGGTTTTGTCAAACATGTGGAGTCCATGTCAGCTTGAGTGGGCACTGTCATTAAAGTGAAAGGGAGGCGTAGCAAATACATTGAAATTCAGGAATTCATGTCATTTATTTTCAAAGATTCTAATTTAATTGAATTTTTTAACGTAATATAATTTGTGATGAACAATTTTGCATGAAATTAGTAAAGAATGCAAAATAAAAGCAATTTCACTTATGGTCTCAGACTTTTGGACCCCACTTTTTCACAATAATATATTATTATTATTATTATATTTTTATGTTATTATATATTATTATTATTATGAATAACAACAACAACAATAATAATGTTACCAGTGCTATACAGAAATATACAGTCTCTTGTTTAATTAAGGGTATTATTGTGGACGTCCTCAAATTTTGACATATAAACAGTCCAAGACTGACCACAGATGATATATTTAAGGGTGACTGCAGAAAAATACTGAAGGGGAATTTAACTGAAATTCTAAAATGTTTGAGAGGTTGTGATTGGGCCAGGAGCCATTATGGGAATAAAAAATCTCCCAGGGGTCTGAAAGTCAAAGATAAAAGAAAAAGATTCACTTTCTACTCTGAAGAATATGTGCAGGCTTCTTTCAAAAGTATCATTATTACTAGATGGAAGTATACTTTTGTAGTATACTGTAAGTGATCACTGTGAAGATGTGATGCAATAATTAACATGGAGATTACTGATTTACTGGTTTATGCTCACTCTTTTACTGTAAATGATACACTAAGCTGAGAAAAAGATCCAGCTTTAGTTTGTGTTCTTATTGTCATAACTACATTAAATCCCCTTAACTTGATTTTTATACTGTACCAAGGAACTAAAAAAAAACTTCGTACTTTGGATTTCACAGGTAACTCTAAATTTCATTTTCATTAAAAGAGAGTCTTACATCAGTGCTGTGACTCACCTGCTCTTCGCCTGAGCATCACCATGACAACAACAGCTACACACAGAACTCCAAACACAGCAACTCCAGATATGATACCTGGTAGGAGAAGAGTGTTAAGGTGGAGATA
>JAACJT020002712.1:0-11432 GCA_009936485.2 Gymnarchus niloticus
CAGAGGATTCATTGTTGACATTAACAAACTGGTAGCGGTCTGTGAGATAAGACCAAAGCCAGGACAGAGCCTGCCCTAGGAATTCTAGTCGGTCTAAGAGAATGTCATGGTCAATAGTATCAAATGCTGCACTGAGATCTAAAAGCACCAGCTAAGAAAGACAACCATGATGAGGCCATGAGTAGGTCATTAGTTACTTTCACTAATGCAGTTTCTGTACTGTGATATTGTCTAAATCTGGATTGAAATACTTTATTTATGCCACTTCTCTGTAGGAATGAGTACAATTGTTTTACTAATATTTTCTCCAAGATTTTAGAGAAGGGAAGGTTTGAGATAGGCCTATAATTTGCTAAATCACCGGGATTAAGCTTAGGTTTCTTAAGAGCAGGCTTGACAACAGTAACCTGTAGTGATTTTGGTACATAATCAAGACTTAGTGATGAGTTAATCAAATTAAGCAAGTTAATAATAGATGGAGCAACCTCTTTCAAAAGCCTTGTAGGAATAAGATCCAACATGCAGGTAGCTCATTTAGAGGAGGATATTACATTTAAAAGTTTGGATTCTCCTATAGGGGTAAAAGAATCCAATGTTAGTGTATTACTTCTATCCACTACAGCAGGACCGGGCAGATTCTGGCAGTAATCTGTGGCAGTGGTACTACTTTGGATCATCTGTCTGATGTAGGTAATTTTACCATTGAAGAATCAAAAGCAATGACTTTTTGGCAGAGAAATTGGAATCTGTGGGTATACCTCAGATTGATTCCTAGTTAGTTTAGACATGGAATCAAACAAGAACCTAGCATTACTTTTGTTATTCTCTATCAGCCAGGAGAGATATGTGGATCTAGCTGCGACCAGGGCTTGTTTGTACTTTAAAATACTGTCTTTCCATGTCATTCTGAAAACCTCCAAGTTTGATGAGCGCCATTTACCCTCCAATTTTCATGAGGCGTTTTTAAGTCCACGGATATGGTCAGTATACCCAGGAGCATATTTCTTATCTTTAAGATTTTCTTCTTAAGAGGAGCAACCAAGTCAAGACTGCTGCAAAGTGACTGATCAATGTTTATCGATACTTGTTCAAGCTCAAATTCATTAGTAGGCTTAACAATCTGGGAGAATGTTGGGGGAAGCCTGTTAATGATAGCAGCTGCAGTTGAAGGAGTAATATGGCGACCAACACTCGCCCTGGAGACAGGCAGAGTAGCAGATCCCAGTAGTGCTTCAAATGTTAGTAGAGCGCGATCTGAGACTGCAGGATTTAGAGGGAGGATAGACACATATTCCAAAGGGATACCATGGCTGAGAAGTCAAAATTGTGGTTACCTGAGTGAGTAGGGCCTATTACATTCTGGAAAACATCAACAAATTCAAGCAGAGAGGCAAAAGCCATACTGCAAGGATCAGTCATTTTCCATGTGGATGTTAAAATCCCCAACAATTACCGCTTTGTCAGTAGTAACAACTAGAGCAGACAAGAAGTCAGAAAACTCTTGGATAAAACTGCTATACGGCCCAGGTTGTCTATAAACGACAACAAGAGCAATCGATGGTGGGAAGTTATGAGCACGTGAGATGTCAATAAGGACCAGGATTTCAAATGTGCTAAATTTGTAACAACTTCTCAGAAACAGAGAGACTAGACTTAAATATAGCAGCAACACCACCACCTCGCCGATTAGGGCAAGGCCTGTGTTTGTAGGTGTACTCAGGACGGGCAAACTGATTTAGTGCCACATAATCATCTTATTTAAGCCAAGTGTCTGTCAAGCAGACCATACTAAGACTTGATTCGGTTATGATATCATTAATTAATAAGCAGTGCCTTTGGGGTTAAAGACCTCACATTCCAGAGCCTCAACTTTAGCCTGACCTCATGGGTACTTTGTGACAATGGTCTTAAATTGACGTTTATCAAGTTATTAAAGCAGATGTTGTTTTGAAGTGATTAAAACTGCGGAAAACAGACACAGTCTCAATATTATGAACCTCAGGTGACAACTCTAAGCAGCTAGCAGACGGTCGGTTAAGCCGAGTCTGCAGCCTGGACTTGGCTCTGGTTAGTCAAAATTTTCCATTAACAGGAGACTCAGTGGGTGCTTCACTGAGAGCAGAGAACCTCTTGGAAATGTGAGCAAGCGAATGGTGCCAATGAGGGTTTGGTTTGCGACTACTACGCCGCCGAGTCGTCACCCATTCACCTTGCTGCGAAAGCTCTAATGCCGGAGCTGGGGGAGACAGACCGACTATCTACCATGGACTTATCCGGAGCCGCTAACACTAAATCTATGAAGCTGTCGCTTTGTTGAATCGCACATAACATCCGGATATGTCTCTCTAACAGTCTAGACTTCTCACAAGTAAACGTACCAGTAACGACAGGAGAAGAATAACTAAACGTATTACACTCCACACAAATGACAGAAGCCATGGTATTCTACTCACGTTTGTACAGGAGAATTCTGATCTTATGGTATGTGGTCGAAGTCAAACTTGGCGCAGGACAAACTCTCCATAGCAGAAACACAGTAACTTCGAAATGTCGGCAATCCAATCCGGGTCCAAAAGCACATAAAAAAAAAAAAAAACTCAGAAGTCACAGAAGACCCCTGAAGAATATCTAAGGAACAGCAGGCCTCTCTTAGCTCAGTTAATGTTAGTGTTCATGATTCCACCATCAGAAAAACACTGGGCAAAAATGATATGCATGGGAGAGTGGCAAGGCGAAAACCACTGCTAAGCAAGAGGAACATAAAGGCTCGTCTAACGTTTGCCAAAAAACACTGATTACCCCCAAAACTTTTGGGATAATGTTCTATGGACTGATGAGTCATAAGTGGAACTTTGGGGAAGACCAGGGTCCTGTTACATCTGGCATAAATATAATACAGCTTTCCACAATAAGAACATCATGTCCACAGTCAAACATGGTGGTGGTGGTAGTGTGATGGTGCGGGGATGCTTTGCTGCTTCAGGGCCTGGACAACTTGCCATAATTGAGGGAAGAATGAATTCAGCTCTCTGAAAAAAGGGTACTAAAGGAGAATCTCCAGTCATCAGTCCATGATCTGAAGCTCAAGCGTAATTGGTTTATGCAGCAGGACAATGATCCGAAGCATATTAGCAAGTCCACTTATGAATGGCTGGAAAAAATATAAAAATTTGAGTGGCCTAGTCAAAGTCCTGACCTGAATCTCATTGAGATGTTGTGGGAGAACCTGAAAAGGGCAGTTCATAGTCGAAAACCCTCCAATGTGACTGAATTAAAACAATTTTGTAGAGAAGTGTGGGCCAAAATTTCTCCACAGCGATTTGAAAGACTCCTGTTACCGGCAGAGTTTGATTGGAGTTGTTGCTGCTAAAGGTAGCCCAACCGAGTATTAAGCTTAGGGGGCAATTACTTTTTCACATAGGTGATATAGGTTTTGGGGAGTTTTTGTTCTTCAGTAAATCACAAGATCACTTGACAACTGTGTATTGTGTTTACTCAGGTTGTCTTTTGTCTTACACTAAATTTCTCAGGAGATAAGAAACAATTAAGTGTTGTTAAGAGGAACTGAGGGGGCAAATTTTTCACAGCACTGTATTTAGAGAAATGTTTATCAATTAATTATAACTGATGCATACCAGAAAGCCAAATAATTTGAACACTCATCTTTTTGGAAAGAATTCTTAGCAAAGTGAAATAAATGGCAAATAAAAAAAAAAAAAAAAAAAAAAACAACTGAACAAGAATTTATCCAGACTAAAAAAGATCAGAGAACTCCTGCAAACCTCATATTTCGGCAAATATGCAAAACACCAAATTAATCTATTAAAAAGACAGCTGAAAAAACCTCCTGAGAAAAATGCAGTTTTTTTTTTTGTATGTGGCACACATCGATCTCGGCTCTGTACAGCGAGAGCTGCTAGGATCAACTTTTCCAACACAAGGGACTGGCAACTCTGACAGCCAGCTAGGGCCAAGTGGCAAGGGCTCTGGGGAGTCAAGGACAGGGGGACGAGGTTGGGTGGACTCTAGGTCTCTCTGCAGGATGCAATCCTGGGACAGCCGATGTATTCTTAGTCTCAATGCCCACCGTGCACCATGATGTGTCATCAGCACAACCGAAAATCCCAAATGAACACCATAACACAACACACACAGAGTTGGAGATGTGCAACCTCGTAATGTGTGTACAACACATTTTTATGCTATAGCAACATAGCATGAAACATGCATGGACAACGGGGTCTTACGAAATTAACCTCTTGATGTTCTTCTGTCTGTATCGAGACAAATACATTCATGCAATGAAAAGCTCATGGTCTCATAAAGGTTGTTCAGGCCTATATAATGTGTGTTCTCTGACTCCTTCAAGGTTGGGGGTTCAAAAATCTACCTCCGCTTTGTGTATCTGCATGTTTGTGCCCTGTGTCCTGCAATTTATGGGTATCAATGATGGCATCCACATGCAGGGCACGCATATTCTGACACTATACATTACTACACGCATGCAATCGTAAGCACCTCATTCCCATTCTCAGGCCGTATTCTGTTGCATCTGAAGCAACATTGCGCACTTGTTTACCAAGTGCATTATGTGAGCATGGTATTTTAGATACCAGCAGATGTACAAACAGTGTCTCTATACTGACATCTACGGAGGAAAGATATACAAATTTGCTTGCTGTGATAGTGAGAATACAGGGGGGAAGTCAAATTTCTCCTAGAGATCTTGATTATGCCACTGCCTCTACAAAAGCGATAGTGAGTGTGACACAGTGAAGAAGGTCAAATCGTATTGAGCTGGTAAGAAAATGAATCATGTACTGCTTCTGAACATCAAAATCAGTATCTGTAGCAAATTAAGGGACAGGGTGACCGGCAAAGCATAGAGCCTTCCAAGGCACCGGCTTATTCTACAGCTGAGGGCTGAAGACTGAATATAAAGACAGCCAGGTGGAAATTTTGAATGATATGTACTACCAAATTCAAATAATGAAATGTATTTAAAATAGACACCGGAAGCCTTATTAATGCTGAAAAATCTGTGTTCAGTACGAAGACACACCCATGCACATTTAAGACAGGTGGAAAAAAAAAAATTGTACGCATGAATAATTTACAGGACTCTATGCTCATTGTCTAAATGACAATGCATAATTCCCTAAGCCACATCAAATAGTCAGCGCACTAAGAAATATATTTCGATAAGCACACAGCATCAACGCAATACCTTTGTCTATCTACTTACTTCACCGATGCATTTTTCAAGGTAACAGCACGGTAGTACAAATCTGAACAAAATTAACTATTTTATGGTGCAAAATGGTAAATGACGTACAGGATTTTTAAAATAAAATAAAATAAAATAAAGATTCTGTGGTCCACAGTACCTTCGTGAAGCTGTGGGGAAAATGAAAACTATTGGACTCAGTCTAAGATGTGGCAACAAGGATTTAGATAAACCATATCGTTGCTTAACTTTCCCCTCTCGCCCAGTGAAGTAAAAGACTGGATTTGTGGAGCAACGGACGTTTTCTGGTATTTCGCTTGTGACTAAGGTTCATATATTGCGTGAGCAAAATAGAAGAAAAAAAAAAATAATAA
The DNA here is from genome assembly GCA_009936485.2 of Gymnarchus niloticus. Classification (NCBI taxonomy): domain Eukaryota; kingdom Metazoa; phylum Chordata; class Actinopteri; order Osteoglossiformes; family Gymnarchidae; genus Gymnarchus; species Gymnarchus niloticus. Next base: position 5,602 of record JAACJT020002712.1, read on the forward strand.
GCAGACGAAATCGTGATACTTTGCAAGCGCTAGAAACAGCATGCATCATTGCATGTGGCGCCATACCATCGCTAATAAATTGAGGGTCAAATTTTATGTTTGAGAGTAAACAGTCGACAAAACTGCCGGACTCACGTGTGCAAACAAGCTGGAAAACACAGAGTTAATGCGTTTAAGGTACAGTACATCCCACAAAACATTTTTTTTTACGCTGAATCTATATTAAATTCGAAAACACTGCTGAAACACATGCACTGATATTTAGGTTACATTTGCAGGAAATGGAAAGTTACCTGGATCTCTGAAGTTCAAAGACGGAGCTGCCGATCTGGCCGCTTTCGAAGCAGCAGTAGCTTTGGGAGGTCTGTCTAGGGAAGGTAGCAGGTAGAGCTCCCTGAGTGAAGGTCTGCAGCCTCCCCCTAGTCGCTCTGAAAACATCTCCCTCCGCGCTCCCACACGCCGCCCCGACAAGCGAGGTCAACCCAAAACTCGAGCGGACGCCGGACGCGATCGTCTGGGCGCAGTGTACGGCTGGCTCGGCGGACTTAAAGCCCCGCTTGGCTTTAGCCTCCGGTCCCATCTCCGCGTCGCCTTGATTGCTGTTGTCACCCCGTGCCGGTCGCCCGTCTAAGGAAATGTTGCTGAGAAAGGAGACAGCAGCCTGCCTCCGCTGGGAGTCCATGCGCTTTTTTGCGGAATCGGCACCGGAGTGCAGAACAGCCGCAGCTGCGCTGGCGGCCGCCGCCATGGCGGTGAGTCGCCGTCGCGCTTAGTTCAAAGCCGCTGGCTGCCCAGGATCCCCCGCCTCATTATACGATTTCATCTGTCCCGTTTGTAGACCCCCCCCCCCCAATTCAACCGATGACTGTTTGTGAAGAAGGGGATTGAATGACACGGGAGGGGTCTCGATCACGTGTGTGCATAACGTTGTGGTGAGGGCGAAAAAATAAGGAATGTGAGCACATGGGGAAGGATGTGTTTTCATTTCCTCCTTCGGACTCGCCACATGGCCTACGGTAACGCAGGCTGGAGCTGCATTACGCACGGCTGCGTGTGTCTCTCTTTTGTACTTATGCCAGTAGTCGCTGAATGAAACCACAAGATCATCTCGACTTTAGTGCTACTGCCTACGTTCATTATATCAGGATATGTAAAAAAAAAAAAATAATAAAATAACCGTAATCTGCAAATAAATATAAAGCATTTTAACATCTCATCAAGACTTCATCCATTTTCTAATCGCTTATCCTGTTCATAGTCGCGGGTTAAGATGAATAATTTCGGTATTTACTAGGAGCATTTTTACGATAAAGCGCATTTCAAACCTAATATAATAGATACAGTGAGTTACTTGTGTTTTTATTGAATGATTTTTGTTGTGCTATCAGAGTAAACGCTGATACGTACTATATGTACAGTCATCAAATTTCTTGAACTGCAGTTAAATTGAACGTGGTCTTGGTTCTCTATAGCATATGGCAAATATATTTGAGTCAGAAATAAATATTACTGACATGTATATAATACGGTGGAATGCAGAAATTAGCAGTACTTGTAACGAATGTAATTTCATTCCATATTATTTCAAAAGATACATGTTGAAGGTCAATACGTAGGTCATAATTTGCTCTCCAATGGTCGCCTGTAATTTAAGGTGGAGAATAAACACGAAATAATTGGTCCTGGTTATCCTACCAAACTTGCCCCACGGGGAAACGGGAGAGATGTTTAAGTAGGTCGCAAAAAGAGCGTCATATACACTGAGGTACCGTGGCAAAACACACAAGAAAACGGTGTAGGTTGGAGGTTAATTAGCTCTATATCTGACCTAGACATAAATACCCACCTTTTCCCTTTTCAACCACTAACCCAAACGAACAATAATATAAAAGCACATAGAACTACAGTATATTCAGTTTAAACTAGGTCAGCTGATTTCTCTACTACCACAGATACCACGTGCTATACTTCCTGTGCTTTGGGGTCTCTTGTAACTTGTTTATTAACAAGCACGTTTTTATAATATTGTAGTGTAGCAATAAAAGTATGATTTTTACATGGGAGTTACAGAATTTCAGTTAGTATGTTTTTAAACGGGTTTTCGGCCACTTGACGGTCAGTGGCATGAACCGTTCCAGCTCCGCCCAGCCGCCCGCCGCCCCCCTTGACTGCACAGCTGTTCCCAGCTGCGCTCATTTCCTCTCCACCATTTATGCTGCCGTAATGCGGGAGATCGACCTGAACAAATTATCTGGTAAAAAATAACTCTAAACGCCGTTTGCAATAAGCAAACTTATAGAAATTTATTGTTACATTTCAGGAATTGTATGTATGTTGAGTGGTGTCGTAAATATATCACAAAATAAAGTCTGTCAGCGTAGTGTTGATCCAAGAAGAAGAAAACGCTATGAGCTATCTGATTTTCCATCTGTCCATCTTATACTGTCTATTCTGTTGCTGTTATTTATTCTTCTATGTACATCTGCCATGTGTCTGTGGGTTAGCAAGCATATAAGAATTTCACAGTACTTAGTATATATTACAATAAAATTTTGAATTCTTGAATCCACCCAGTTATCCAATAAAGGGTCATAATGACATAGGGCACAATGGAAGACCATACTGGGCACATACACATGCTCCCTATACATGATTCGGTGAAGTCAGTTAGCCTGACTACATTCTTTTTGATGGTGGGAGGAAACTTGTGTAACACCAAGAGGACTCCACACACAGAGAGAGCCAGTGGTGGGATTTGAAAGCCCAAACCCCGAAGACACTGAACACCAACTGAAGATTAAAATGTCTGACATGGTAATGCAGTAGGTAGTATTGAGGGTTCATACCTCAAGGATCTGTGTATCCAAGGTTTGCAGTTTTTTTGGTGTCGTGTTTGTGTGTGTGAGAATATGCCCCTGCGATAGACTGGCATCCTATTCAGAGTGCACCCTGTAGCTGTGGATCAAAAAGAGCAATCCGAGGCAAAAAGTTATTTGAACACAAGGGCCTGATCATCCCCATCTGATGTCAGTGGTTGGTCCTATTCCTTCATGATCCAAATAACTTCAAAAAAGGACATTGTGCCCTTGCTCCTTTTGAGTTGTCCTGCTTGTCCCAGTTCTTGGTTTTTCAGCATCCCACATCATTCTTAAAAAACAGCCCAGCCTTTTTTTGTGGTTGTAGGGTTTGGCTGATTGATAGTGTGTTGTCAACTCAAGGTCATATTTGTTCCTGTATGGTATACTTTACCTTGCTGTCTGGGTATGTCTATGAATGTGTCTTCGTGTTCCTGTTCCCACTCACAGTAACGCCAGACTCTACTCATTTGTGATTGACTAATTACTGGTTTCCTCCTTCTCTAAGTCCAACCATTAGGAATGGGCATATTAATAAGAAAATCAATAATGAAACCAGTGTCAACAGAAGATATACACCATCCTTAGCTCTAAGCTTAATTAGTGTGTGGCAGGGGTTTTTAGGCCCTTTGTATTATATTTTGTCCATTTTTTCGTCTGTTATCCGCCACGGCCACTGGTCAGCTATCTTTTCCCTGCCGTTTCCTCGTCGGTCTACTGTCCGCCACATCCAGCGACTACCTATAGTAGTAGAGCACAAATTCTCATCCCTGTCCCAGGTCGTTGGGGATCCCACCAGGGCATCATGTCCTGCCCGTATTCAGTACAATCCTTCACTTGGATAAGTGGTCATGGAAAATGAACGGACATGGATATAAATAATACATAATGTTATTAAAGGGTGCGCAAAGGGAAATATTGATTAGAAACTTTCAGACTGAAAATAGTGGAATGCAAAGAGAAATACAGTATAACCACTTTTATTTTAGTGATACATGTGTACTTAGATAATGAAGCTGTACAAATAGGAGTACAGTTTTTCGGAGTCTTGAGTCTTGCTCGACAGTGATTGGACTACTTTGCTGGGCATAGGATTCAAATCAGCAACCTTCCGGATGCAGGGACACATCCCCACCTTGCAGAGTCACACACTGCACCAGGCACTAACCTAAGCAACGTCGTGTTGCAACATCCTGCAAATACGTTATAAGCTCCACCTAAATATCATGCAAGGAATCTTTTTGTGATACGGGTGGAAAACTATAAAGCTCTACATGAATAAAACGACTAGCAAGTGCAATATAGATGGTGAATACAGAGATAATTTTACTGAACATATTGGATAACACTGTAGCTTGAACAACTTGCCATCTTTTTTAAAATCAGCACTCAATACTCAATAGATGGAATAATACTTGCTTCAGAAAATAAAAAATATCTTGGTGTTTGATGACATAAATCATCTCAACCATTGGCTGGCTTACCCAAACATTCTTTGCACCATTTAATCTGCCTTAATGGAATGTGGGGGTAATTTGACCTGTAAAACATAAGATAAATATATAACATTAATAAATAATATGCAATTTTAAGACCTGTAGCTGCCCAGAACTCCATTTATATAGTCCACACACTAAACTACCTGCATGACAGCAGTTGGAAAATTCTTATATAAACTCAAAGATATCTATAGTCCAAAGAAATGTCATGCTGATTTTTTTTAGATTATAAATGGACACAGTATCTTCTTAATTGTTTTATTTGAAGACAACTGCTATTGGCTGAATTGTCAATACAGGATGTATGGATAGCATTGTAAGGGAATAAGGGAGGAACTGGCGGGTCACTCTTTCACTGGGAATCCCTTGGCTCCCTTTACATACAGTGACAAGTGCATTGAACCCTGCAATAAACAGATTAATAGTGGGTCGTGAGAGAATCCAGGACTCCTGGCTCAGCTTCTGTGTACACTGTGTTATATTGTTGCTAGCCTGACTGTGGACCTCATCCAGTAGTCATGCCCTTCTGCTATCATCCTCACAAGTCATTCTAATGTTTTCAGCGGTCATTCTAAGCAGTTTTCATTCCTTGTCCTTGTCAACTTTTTCTGAGAATATGTACAATAGCCATAAGCAGGAGATTAACGGACTCTGCAGTGTAATATATGGATTTGCTGCAAGCATGGCAAGTCATGCAAAAAAATCTGTAGCTAACTGACAATTTTTCAATAATTTGCTTAGAAGTGTCCCAGGTATTCCACTGAGGTTTGACTCATTCTCTAAATATAAAATTTGATTGGTGTATTGGGCCCAATAAAAAAGACATGCAATGAAAATTTTACCTCAAGATTTTAGGTTACTTTTATTAAGCCTTATCCCAGGAGTGCCATTGTGGGACACTGCCTGAGATATTTCTCAGGGAACCAATCTTCACAGAGAATACACACACTAATATGATTTTGTGCATGATTGTGGCTCAGGAATCCATGTGTTGTTTGAATACACATTCTGTTACATCCACTTTGAAATTAGATATGTACACTTCACAAATAAGATCAACATGATTCCTCCAACAAGCTGGACACTCACGTGAGAGTAGAGCAGAGTAATTCACAGGTCTGGCAAATTCTGGAGTAAAAATCATGTATGAAATTTGTCTTCACAATAAACAGAACGTGCAGAACTTTACTCTTTTAGTTTACTAATCCAGGTGTCTGTGAACTACCTAATTTTCCATCCATCCATCTTCTACTTTGTTGGTTTTATTTATGGTTCTATCTACATCTCTTATGAGTCTGTGGATCAATAAGTAAGAATTTCACAGTACTTGGTATGTTGTTGTTTACTCACGCAGTCGTGTCCGACTCTTCGCAACTCCATGGACCACAGCATGGCAGGCTGCCCTGTCCTCCACCACCTCTCAAAGCCTGCCCAAACTCATGTTCATTGCTTCCACTACACTGTCTATCCATCTCAT
>JAACJT020002713.1:0-11431 GCA_009936485.2 Gymnarchus niloticus
ATTCAGTGCCCTGATGGCAACAGGGTAAAAACTGCTGTTTAGTCTGTTTGTCCTTGTTTTAATGCTTCTGTATCTTTAATCTTCTGTATCTTTCAAAGTCCAACGGACATCTGAGTGTGAAACTGCTTTTAGGAGTTAAAGGACTCTCTGTGCAAAGAGCCTGTGCTGTTTAGTCCACACTTTCATCAGTCCTTCACAGTCCTGATAAATGCATCAGAGAGAGGCCTGGATGCAGTCTTGTTGCAGAGGAAAACCTGTGGCTTACATAAGCTGTAAACTCTGGCCAATGGAGGGTAAGTACTCTATTATTGAGAAAGAATGTTTGGCCAATAAGAGGACATTAGACTCATTTAAATATCACTTGTTGGAATGCAAATTTGTTTAAAAGATTGATTACTGAGCACTTTTCTAGCTGAGGCATATGAAGGACTCAAATGCTAGGATCACATGGTTGTTCTTTGCCACACCATTATTTGACTTTGCTGAGCTGTATTGGGCTAGGAAACAAAACTGCACAGCAGAATTACTTTCATGGATCCAGCAGGGGGCATCTGCAGAAGTGGAAGGAAATTTCACATGCTGAGCTGTGACAGGTATTCTGGTAGCGCAGATTCAGTGAAATGCTGGAAAAATTAACAATGTAACTAACTTTTGTCAATGTTGCACCCACATGTACCACATTCTGTACTGTTTTGTTGCATTTTGGTCCATTCTTTTGCATAAATGACATTTTCCATTTGAACTAGTTTCAGGTGCTGGGAAAGGCCTACCAATACCTACGCTATGTATCATTTATTACCAATATCTGTTTAAAGGTGGAAGTATGACACAGACACATCCGTTCAGCGGTTAAATGCAATCACATTTATTTTAGTTTTTCAATTAATCATTTCTTTAATCTGTTTGTGCTCACCATCCATTTAACCAACTTACATTCATTTTGGTGATCAGCTTCTGATCATGAAACTGGGAGGAGAAAACCACTGGGTATACTTCTATGGAGGGATTCTTGGGAGAAATAAACTGTACAAGGGGGTTTTCTGTGTAATGGAGGAATGTATATCGATTACTAAAAAGTTTTTCTTGTATATTTGTTGTTTTGTATTTATTTTGTTTGATGCAATCATTTCTGTGATTATGTATTTCATGATTTAGTTCTTCAGGGCACAATCGTGTTACCAGAAGGGCAGTGCTACAGCTATAAAAGGCTGAATATTGTTGTTGGTGTGGGAAACTAAGCACCATAGCCCACATTTATTTGTAGATGGTCATTTGTGCATTTTTCAAAGATTATTTTTGTATTTGGTAAAAAAAAAAACTGATTCTGTTCTCTGCTACTGCTTCCAGCCTTTGTACATACCTCTATAAAGAGTGTGCATTTTGGTAACCCTGGCAAGTGCTGGTGGTGAATTATCAGTAAACATTAGTGTGTTGACTGATTTATGGTACAGTCTTTTGAAAGGGCAACAGACAGCAAAGTTGTAAAGGACATACACTTGTCGTGTCTCAAGCAAGGACCAGGAAGCAGGCATACAAAGAAAACAAAAGGGATTTATTGCCCCAAACCTGAAGAAACCCAAAACTGGACTTCGGGTGATCCAAAGAACCAGGAGACAAAGCATAGAGGGGGTCCAGGCAACACAGGGGTGCGATGCCAATGACCAGACAGAGGAATACAGGACTGGGAAGCACTTTTAACCTAGACTAATGAGGGGACAACGACTAACAGGCGTGCCTTATTAGGGCCACACTGGGGAAAAACAGAAGGGGCAGGTAGACAGGGCATGACAACACTAAAAGCCAAATGGTAACTTGTTTAAGCCCCTGAGGGGTCATATAATACCTTTATGTAATAAACCTTAGCTGAATTGCTCCAGTAAACTATTCTGCTATGTATATGGGTCAAAATCTAATTCAAAATTGCCTGCCAAGCAACAGACAATTTAACTGGGTCATTTTTTAAAAGCAACCAAAAGCACAGGGTTTACCATGAAGTCATCATATTCATAATAACAGCTGATAGAATGGATTTCCTGTCAGCACAGGCTTCATGAATTGTTTCATGTTATTTCATAGTTTTTTTACATCCTTTTCTGTTGTATGTGTTGTTTTGTTAATGCATGCATGATTATGTAGTCCATTTTATTATCTGCTTTGCTTTTGAAAATGCTACCATGCTTTTCTTACATACTATGTACTCAGGGAAAGGTAAATGCCAATGGCGCATTGAAATACGCGTTTTATTGGAACAAGCTGATTTTCCGTTTTAACAATAAATGAACTCTTTTGTTATTTTAGAAGTCTGAAATTGAATACTACTTTGAGATTTACAGTACATTGAGTATGGGCACTGAGAGACCAAAAAGAGGGCTTTGAATGTGAGATACAATAATCGCTATACAATATTCGGGAAAGGCATGGAATTCTGTCCAAATCATATCCACAAAGAACCCAGGAGTTCAGAACTTTAGCCTGCTAACTGCTGATCAACGGATGTGTTGACTCACTTCCGCTTGTCTTACTGCATTCTGTAACCTCATATTGTTTTTCTTAGTTTTGGAGAAAACCACAGAATGGGTTTGCTCCAAATTTTTGGAAGACCATTGACAAGCAGAAATTCTGAGTAGAGTCAAATTTGTTTTATATTTTCTGCCTTTGATTGCCTAATTGATATGTCTGCAGCACATGAATGAATGAATGAATGAATGAATGAATGAATAAATAAATAAATAAATACTTTGCTAGCACAAAATTATGTAGTGTCAGTCTAGAAAATACCTATATATCACCAAATGTGGGCCTGGAGAACCTTTGCTCATTGTTTTGCAGATCTAGTAGTTGTTCTATTTTTTTTTGGTTTTACAAAAGAATATCCAATCTCACCATTAATCTTTGAGCAGTTCAGATGGGTATATGGTGAATAATTCAGGCCCCAGTTCACTCCCATAGCAATCGTCACCTCATGATAATTGAGGAGTGTTTTCTGTATAAGTTGGTTACATAGGCAGAAATGAACAAAGAGATCATATGTTTGTATTTCAGGAGAAAAACATTTTCATATTTTACCCAGTTCAGTATGTTTTAAGCATGCATAACAAATATGCTGTCTGAGCAAACATTTGCATCTGAAGTGAGAACAAGCAAAAAAAAGAACATTCCAGCAGAGGTGTACCAGAGGCAATCCCAATCTGTTCCCTGTACACTGTGGGGTCTTTAGACATTTTGTGCAGCATAATTGCTGACATATCCTTTTTCAGAGCTGCTAAAAGCTTTCTGTGCCTAGTCATAATTACCTTTCAAGCGACATTCAAATATAAATAATTTAATGTAGGGAAAAAAGCCCCATGCATTACCTGTAAATATCTGTTTCTTAAACTTCATGTCATCCGCAGGCACATGCAAAAAAGTGCATCCCCTGCAATCTCTCCTTTATTTTTCCCATCCGCATAGGTGTCTGGCTCGTACCGAGGCATTCTTAAATAATCCTTTTAAAGATATATGGATAGATCAATGGACAAAGGATATCCAGAGCTTCACCCAGAAACTCTTGGAAGTGTCTGAGGCCTGTCACAGCACACACTAATAGTAGAATCCGCAGAAATGGACTGGTGACAGAGACAGAGTTACATGCCAAAACAGGGAAGATTTTACTGGTTGGTCATGGGAAGCAGGGAACCAGGGAATAAACCAAGACGGGGTCCAGGGAGCCAAGGACAAAGAGCACCCCTGGAAGAGCCGGCAACAAGATTTTTACGGAAAACAAAACTAGAGTCATCTGAGAGGGTAGTTTCCGAGGCTAATTGTTGTTCAGTGCTGGAACATGGAGTCTTAGGGCTGAGGGAACTATATATGGCAGGGTAATGGGACAACTGGCAATAGGTGTGAAATAAGGTAACCAGGGACAGGTGTGCTGGAGGAAGGTGGTGTAACTGCCATTCTTTAATGGACTCAAGTATGGAGAGATTAAATATTCTGACTAGGCAAGCAATTTCATATATCAAAAAAGTTAATGATGATCTATTTTAATGCAAAAGCTAAAAGTAAAAATTAGTCCTATGTGACAAGAGTGTGGGCAGACATTTACATAATGTGTGCAGTAACAACCTCTCTCTTACTCTAGTTGTGGTACTGTTCGCAAAAACTGTTTCTCCTCTGTCTTTCCCGGTTCATCAGGGACATGGAAAAATGTCAAGCTTACAGTATGTATATGATCCTTTAAGGTAATGAATAACTAACCTTCGCACACCTAGTTACATGAATTAGGTGACTGTACTATGTAATATAGTGTAGCAATTTCAAACCTGATACCATTGTGAACATAGGTAAATTTAAGTACGCTTATAGAACATACGGTTCTGTCAGCAAATACTATGTCAAATCTCTTTCCAAAGCAACGTATAATAATTCCAGCTAACTATGGAACAATACAGCTGGGATTGTAAACCAAAGTGAGTCAATTTTCTGATTCCAAGCTTTGGATATGGGATATTAAATTAGCATAATTTACAAACATTTACATTTCATGTTTACTTTTATTTCTGACATTTACATATAAGTTAAATTTAATATTTACATGTGAATTTAACACATTCATATTAGTCATCTAGAGATTGATATAATTCATTGAATGCACCCTCACGAGACACAGGCAAGTATATCAATGACTGGACATGTCTGGACTTGTCTTACTGATCCAAGAGACATGTTTAAATCTGCTTTGTATGAAATAAAACTGTGCATATATGAACAGGAACACCAGTAGCAACACTTTTTGACTTGCCCTGATATATACATACATTTAGACATACTAGTTTATTATTGTAGTTTGATTGATTACATTTTTCACTAAAGGTAAAAAAAAGTATTAAATTATTTTTGCTGTGCATTTATTGCATGTATGGAGATGGTAAATGTGCAAAAACAAGATAAACAAAATATCAAAATAAATTCCTCATTCCCATATAAGTGATCTCACTAAATAACTTTAACATTAGTTGTCTGTATAACTGCAGCTAGCTAGCAAACTTATGTCCAAGTGATATTAATTGCTAACATACTAACTTATTAATATTTCTTATACTATTAGTCTTACTGCTGGACAAAATCCCTTGTGTATTTGCAAACATCACTTTGTCCCATTGTCTTACAGTAAGCCCTGTAAGTGGTGGTTTCACTTATAAAAACAGAGGATCATTTTGAAGCATTGTAGCAGCAAAAAACTCTAAAAGAATGACAGGCAATTAAAATATAATTAACCTGTCAAACATACTGAAAAACACTGCTGCGTTAACCTGCAATTATTCTGAAGGAAATGTGACAATTTGTCTAATATTAGAAAAACTTATAATACACCCCATTTATGAAACATTTCAATGTTTTGTACTTTTGGAGAAATCCAAGGGTTGGACTATTTAGTTCTGGGCAGTGGTAGAAAGACGAGTCAAAAAGTACTGTATGTTGTTTTTATCAACTGTCAATAAGTTAATTATGTTAAAGGAGTTTTTTCCTTAAGAACTAAAAAAACAAAGGTTTTTGTATCATAGCCCAATAGCAGAACCTCATCACGCCCTTGTAAATGTTAACTTAAATTTTTATTATGGGGCATCAAACAAATCATCCGAGTACACTCATGAAAATATTACTACTTACCCTCTTCTAGATTCTAACATGGTCTACTAGTTTATGCATATTTTCTCCTAAAAGGTAGAAAAAAGCAGGGAGAGCTTCAAAATGATTGATGCTTCAAATGCATTGTTACTTAGAGTAACAGGGAAAAGTACTGGCCAATCAATTACTGATGGTTTCATTTATGTGCAGTTTTTGGAATGCAATTTACTGGCAGTGTAATTTATTCCTCCTCTCTAGCACACCATTATCTAACTAGCCAGTCATTAGCATGGTTTCTATAAGCTGTTTCTACCTTCCCTCCATTACCAGAAGTGATCTGCTAGATGTGAATTTTCTTAACCCAATCCAAAACAACCCTCCTGACCCTTACTAGGATGAGCAGCTGAAACATGGATGGATCGTTGCATATAATCAAAATATGCCCCGAAGCTTGACATTTGCCATGGAGTGACTTGATCTGCCAACCTCAGTATGCCAGATTTATTTATTATTTTCAGATTTACAACATTACATGCCACCATTTTTAATAGAGATTTTCTATTTTTCTTCTAATATATTCAGAGTCCTGGGGGAACATGGAACCTATCCCAGGCAACATAGGGCACAAGCTTGTGGTACAACTTGGACCAGTCTGTCACAGGGCACACACACACACACAAATTCATACACTTTGGGCAATATTGAGATGCCAGTTAACCTAACTGCGTGTATTTGGACTGTGGGAGGAAATCACAGTAACCTACATAACATGAGGAGAACATACAAACTCCACAGACATAGAGTGGAGGCAGGATTTGAAGGTATGAGTCAACAGTGCTACCCAGTAAGCCACCATACCACTCCTACAGTACAATATGTCTTCCTTTTTCAACCTTTGTTTAATAATACAACCCTAAATCAGAAAAAGTTGGAACGATATGGAAAATGCAAATTAAAAAAAAAAAAGCAGTGATTCTTAAATTTACTTTGACTTTTACTTAATTACAGATGCTATGAACCCAAGATGTTTCATGTTTTGTCTGGTCAACTTCATTTAATTTCTTAATATACAGTACATCCATTCCTGCATTTCAGGCCTGCAACAAATTCCAAATAAGGTGGGACAGCAAAAGCATCTACCACTTTATAATGTTGCCATTCCTTCTCACAACACTTAAAATATGTTTTAGCACTGAGGATACCAAGCAATGAAGCATTTCAGGTGTTATTTTGTCCCATTCTTCTTACAAACGTCTTAAGGTGTGCAACAGTACGGGGTTGTTATTGTCGCATTTTTCGTTTCAAAATTCTCCACATGTTCTGTATTGGGGACAGGTCAGGCAGGACTGCAGACAGGCCAGTCCAGTACCCACACCCTCTTCTTCCACAGCCATGCCTTTGTCATGTGTGCAGAATGTGGTTTTGCATTGTCTTGTTGTAAAATGCATGGACGTCCCTGGAAAAGATGTCATCTTGAAGGTAGCATATGTTGCTCTAAAATCTCAATGTACTTTTTTGCACTAATGCTGCCATCACAGAAGTATAAATTTCCATTTCCAAGGGCACTGACACAACCCCATACCATGATAGACCCTGGCTTTTGGTCTTTTTGCTGATAACAGTCTAGATGATCCTTTTTGTCTTTGGTCCGGAGCACACAGTGTCCATTTCTTCCAAAAAAGATCTGGAATACTGATTCGTCTGGACACAATACACGTTTCCACTGTGTGATCGTCCATCCCAGATGCCTCTGAGCCCAGAGAAGTCAACGCTGCTTCTGGACATGGTTAACATAAGGCTTCTTTTTTGCTCAGTAAAGTTTTAAGTGGCCTTTGTGAATGTAACTCCGTATTGTAGTGCTTGTCCATGTGGTTAACGCCGTATTTGTGAATGTAACTCCGTACATTTGTGAATGTAACTATGTATTGTAATCCCTTGCCCATGTGGTTATACAGTAGCACCTATTGATGAATGATGGCTCTTGGTGCAGTGCCGTCTGAGGGATCAGAGATCATGTGTGTTCAGATTAGGCTTATGCCCTTGCCCTTTACGTACTGAAATTCCTCAATTCCTTGAATTGTTTAATGATATCATACACTGTAAAGGGAGAAATATGCAAATCACTTCCAGTCTTTCTTTGAGAAACATTGTTTTTAAACATTTCAATAATTTTCTCACACATTTGTTGACAAACTGCAGATCCTCTGCCCATCTTTGTTCCTCAAAGACTCAGCCTTTCGTGTATTCTGCTTTTGTACCAAATCATGATTACAGTCACCTGTTGACATCACCTGTTTGAAATCACATCATTATTTATTTTATTTTTTCTACCTCATTACTAGCCCTAAATTGCCCCTGTGCCAACTTATTTTGGAATGTGATGCAGGCCTGAAATGCAGGAATGGATGCAATTTAACAAATTAAATTAAGTTAACCAGACAAAACATGGAATATCTTGGGTTCATACCATCTGCAATGAAATAAAAATCAAAGGAAATTTAAGAATCACTGTTTTTTTTAAAAATTTGCATTTTCCATACCATACTAACTTTTTCTGATTTGTATATATATATATTAAGAAGACTACAGTGTCAGAGGATAACAATGCATGGCCTCCCTGACTCCTGGGTAAGATGCCATTGTAGTGTCCTCCAGCCGCTGAGATAAAAATCAGGTGCCACAGTCAGCATCTTAGAGTCATTACTGTATGTGTGCCAGCAGCTCATGGTACTCGCAGCCAAGAAGGGCAGCAAGGGTGGGCGTTCATCCAGTTTCTTGCAAAAAACTAATATAAACAAAGGCACAGTGGCAATTAAATGTGAAAGTGAATTGCTCAATACAGCTGCTACAGTCTGAAATCAGCCAAAATGAAACAGAATGTGGCAATGTTGTATCAGGCAACAACCTAAGCCAAATGTTCAGTTTTTAGTGTTCTGTCGATTTTTTCTATTATCAGGGGTGTCACATGATTTCTGTAAAGAATGATGATTTATTAAGGCAAGATTGGCAAAAAGGGCTGGAGGGTACATCCTTTCTTCCTCGCCCCAGGAACACAACTACAGGTATCCTTGCAAAAGTGAAAAAATCTTTCAGCCAGAAGAGTGGCCATTCTCCTTATCCATATGCAAAACATACAGTGTCATAAAAAATAATTTTTCTTGAATTCCTCTATTTTTATATTTTTCTAATTAAATGGCTTCAGATTTTCATGAAATAATGTAGTAAGGAGAACATGAGAAAAAACAATATTGTCATGCCTGGACCTAGTCAGTCACACCCAATCTACTCCCGCTCCTCTGTTGACGAAAAATTCACCTCAGCAGTCACAGATAATCAGAGCAGCCCAAAATGGTCCATATGACATAAGTTATTGCTTTACACAAAGGAGAGGTCTCACAGGATCACCAAGGCAATCATTAGAGAGCTCTGCCCTTTACGGTTATAAGTCCATCTTCACAGCACTCCACAGTCATCTCTTACGTAGCAGACAGTTATTGGTTCTAACATAATTGCCCTTGAGGCTGTGTAATCTCCTGTGCCAGAAGGCCTTCCTCTTACAAACATGGCCATTCCATGTATAGCATTCAGGCCTGAGAGGAATGCCTAACCTACTAACAGTTCTGTCCCAGCTCCAAGCTCCAGTATTTCTGGCCTTGTAGATTATGTGCCACATTAACACATCTACTGCACATACAGCAGTTGTCCGGACTAGCACACCTCCTCATCCTTCCTCCCCATCGGTCGTCCAACGGTGACATTTCTCGGTGGCAGGTATCCTCCTTCTTCACTTGTTCTGGGTTAGAGGCAGTATTAGACATTCTCTGCTCCTCTTCTTCTGTCCCTGCTTTGTCTTTGTCCTCTGCCACAGCTCATCTGTTGTGTCAACTGGGCCATCTACAGGTCAACTCGTCTGGCATGCCTTTTCATTGCTTGCTGTTGTAGTCAGTCATGATACTTAACATGATCAAGGACCACCGCCATGAGTGCAGTGTCCAGGTTCATGCTGTATCTTTCAACCACCTCCCTCACTGCTGGGAGCAGTCCTTGCAGGAAACTAGATTTTAACTGCCTTTCATATTCCGTTGTCTGACCTTGTTCCCCGTCCTGATCAGAATGTTTGGTCACAACACTGTTCAGTTAATGTCTTCTCTTTATACATATAATTGTCCTGGGCAGTCTCATTCTTCTCACATACTGCAGGGTTTGTGCATCATCCAGGTCCTAGGTGGGGTTTTGCAACTCCTCCATAGACATCTGAGGCGTGGCCGGACTCCCATCTGTGGAATTAGCCCATTGCATACACTTGGAGATGGGGCAGGGTGCGCATTCTGCTGTCTTTCGGTCTGCTTCTTCTGGTAGGGCTGGATACAGCTGCAGTGGGATTGGAGGCAGGGCTTTCAGCTCGGTTGCACTTGGAGACAGGGCTGCCTTTTAGGCTGGAGGAGGGGCTGAAGCTGCCATTTGGTGGAGGCGTTGAAACTGCTACTTGTTGGGGAGGAGGTCCTCAGCAGCAGGAATGGCCCACGGTGGTGTCGAGGCTCCATTCTTCCGCTCTGGATTGAGCCTTTACACACTGGTTAATGATTGCTCACCCCTGTCCTTAACCTATTTTCTCTCTCAAACTCGTTATTTAACAGCTGTAATGCTTTCCAATCTGGTCTAAGTGGTTTCATGTTTTTATTTGTCTTTAATTCATCATTTTCCAGACTGTGCCTTAACTGGTCTGACTGGTTTAGGTTGAAACTCCTATTCTCTGGGAACCCATAGACTTACTCAGATTCTAACTTGTGTTACTGCCTGTGACCCAAATTTTCTTGCATACACTTAGCACAACACTTAGCTCTGGTAATTGGTGATTCTATTTTACGAAACATGAATATAGCGACACCTACGACCATAGTCAATTGTATTCCGGGGGCCAGGGCGACCGACATCACTGCAAATTTAAAACTGCTGGCTAGTAGTAAATGTAAGTTCTCTCACATGGTTATTCACGTCGGCACTCATAATGTCCGGTTGAGGCAATCGGAGATCACGAAAATGAATTTCATAGAGGTGTGTACGCTTGCAAAGCAGATGTCTGCGTCAGTAACGTGCTCTGGCCCAATTCTCACTAGACGTGGCAATGAAATCTACAGCAGATTATCGTCGCTGCATCGTTGGCTGTCAGAATGGTGCCCAGTAAATGATGTGGATTTTATAGATAACTGGTGGACTTTTTCGGGCAAGCCTGGACTTTTGAAGAGAGACGGAATTCACCCTACGTGGCCAGGTGCCGCTCTCTTGCCAAAAAGCATAGCTGATAATCTTAATGGAAAATCTTGACTAACCAGAGCCAAGTCCAGGCTACAGACTCGGCTTAACCGACCGTCTGCTAGCTGTTTAGAGTTGTCACCTGAGGTTCATAATATTGAGACTGTGTCTGTTTCCCGCAGTTTTAATCCCAGAAGGCCACTCCACAACAACATCTGCTTTAATAACCTGATAAATATCAATTTAGGACCATTGTCACAAGGTAGCCGTGAGGTCAGGCTAAAGTTGGGGCTCTGGAATGGGAGGTCTTTGACCCCAAAGGCTTATAAACGATATCATAAGCGACTCAAGTCTTAGTATGCTCTGCTTGACGGAAACTTAGCTTAAACAAGATGATTACATGACGCTAAATGAGTCTGCCCCTCCGGGGTACACCTACAAACACACGCCTTGCCCTACTCGGTGAGGTGGTGGTGTGGCTGCTATATTTAAGCCTAGTCTCTCTGTTTCTGAGAAGGTGTGTTACAAATTTAGCACATTTGAAATCCTGGTCCTTAATGTCGCCTCATGT
>JAACJT020002714.1:0-11429 GCA_009936485.2 Gymnarchus niloticus
ATGTTGGGAAAGGTTGAAGGCAAAAGGAAGAGGGGATGGCAGAAGATGAGATGGATAGACAGTGTAGTGGAAGCAATAAACATGAGTTTAGGCAGGCTCTGAGAGGCGGTGGAGCACAGGGCGGCCTGGCGTGCTGTGGTCCATGGAGTCGTGAAGTCGGACACAACTGCGTGACTAAACAACAACAACGACAAGGTACAGTGTTCAACGTACAATGAAATTCTTACTTGAACGTCTTCTTTGCAAACTATAGTCAGTTAGCCATACGTAGTGCAACATTACAATACAAGTAGCAAGTACTATTACTCCGTAGATCTAACATATCAGATGAGTCTTATGGGATTGGTCAAAGGGTGATTCGTTGTTTATGATCTCATTTATGGGATTGGTCAAAGGGTGATTCGCTGTTTATGATCTCATTTATGGGATTGGTCAAAGGGTGATTCGTTGTTTATGATCTCATTTATGGGATTGGTCAAAGGGTGATTCGTTGTTTATGATCTCATTTATGGGATTGGTCAAAGGGTGATTCGCTGTTTATGATCTCATTTATGGGATTGGTCAAAGGGTGATTCGTTGTTTATGATCTCATTTATGGGATTGGTCAAAGGGTGATTCGCTGTTTATGATCTCATTCATGGGATTGGTCAAAGGGTGATTCACTGTTTATGATCTCATTTATGGGATTAGTCAAAGGTTGGTGCCAAATTAACTACAGTTCTGTAATCTGTTTCCAGAAAAAACAAAAACACTGCTTACATTTCTCAGAAGAAATGTTTTAAAATACCCCATGTACCCAGCAGTGATTAGTATAGTGAGTTTAAAATGCCTGGAATATTTTTATGACAGTAGTTTTTCTATTGTCAGATACTGCTGAAGCAACACATTTTATAAATCTGTGCCATTCCCTTTTGGCTGTGTCTTGTTCTAATCTCAGCAGCATTCAGATGATGGATGAGCCACCAACTTGCACTGATTCCTGTCACGTACAGAACCTTAATTTGCTTATTCGCCCGTGCTTACAGTAATCCACAATAAGTATATGGCATGTCTGGGAATGGTGGGTTATGTCATGCCTGAGTTTAACAGAGTGCATGTGTGTGCCACAGTCATTTGAAGAAATTTCTATTGAACATCAGTCAACACTGCTGTCCAAGTGTCAAAAGATAGATCTGTGCATGGAGCATGAGTCATGAATTAAGAAACTGTCACTGTCATCATTAGTTATTTATAAACAGGGTAAAATATGATATGCTTTATTAATAGACCTGTTACGTATGAAACACTATACTGGACACACATGCGTGTATGAATGTAGTAAGGAGATGAATTCAAAACTTTAAAACATCCACCAAAGCAAATACATTGTATGAAATTAAAGGAACTTAACCCAGCAGAGCAATCCTAGTGCCGACAGTAAAACTGCATAAAACATTAACTTAGATAAACTCAGATACCGCCACGGCCTTCTCGATGGTGGTGTTCCTTTTCATACTGAAGAGAAGGGGTACAGTATTTCACAGTGAGGAATTATGAAGCCTCCGAGAGGTTATGCACCACGGAAAACTAACCAGGGCTTTTTACAGAACTGTGCATCTTGTAATTCGGAGTTAGACTGCCATATACGTCTAAATCTCTCTAAAGGAGCTACAGGGAAAACCCATAAAGATGTAGGCCTATAGGGTCTACGTAAAAACAAGGACAGCAACAACAATAATAATCGTTTGTCCGTCGAACAGCCTATATTAATGACTGGAATGAGGTATGTAATGTACAATAATTTTACTGAGCATAATTAATTTATTACTTAGGAGACCAGGAGAAGAGCCGTAGAAACATGGGATGAATGAATTCACACGTATTAAGTGTGATATGAAAATCGATGGTAGGAGACTGCATAACTTGTTCAGTTGGTTTCTGTGTTTTCTCGGCTGCGATGTGAGCTGTTCACGTCCAAGCAATGAACGACACGTTGGGCTCATTCGTCACGCGGACACACTGGATGGTGCCAGTCTTTGAAACTGGCCCGTGCCTGGCAATATCATGATGAAAATATTAAGGAGTGTGTAACGGGGGGCTGAGGAATAAGGAGAGCTGCAACAAAATATTTATCGCTGTAACTGTAAAACCCGGTCGCCTTTCCGAAAGACCGGAGGTTGACGGCCCTACAAAATCACTGCACGGTGTGGAGGAGGAGGAAGAGAAGACGGTGCTCTCCTCTTCCTCTCTCCCACCCCGTCAGTATTGTCTAATCCAGCAGCTCCCCATCAGGCTGCATGCTGTTCCGCTACTGCCATGATAAGTCGGCCCTTCCCTCCCCCCCAGCTCCAGCACACGTTCATGTTCTCGTCGTGGACGGCGGCAGAAGAGCCACATCAAGCCGCTCTCATCATCTGTCAGGAGCGGCCAGAATAGGGCAAGACTGCGGGGGGAGGGGGGGGGCGTGGATCGCAGCTCCGGGGAGACCGTGAAGCCGCCTGTGTCTCCGCAGGTAAGCCTTTGTCTGCACTCATGCCCACGCTGCCCACTCCGCTTTCCCCCTGCCGTTGGGGTGCGAGGAGCAGCGAACGCTTCCGCGAAGAAGAAATGGGCGACTAACGGAGCGTATTCGTCGTTTTCTCGGCGCTTTTTCTACTATCTGTTTCCCTTTTACGCCGTGCGTGGAACGTGCTGGAGCAGCCGCGTCAAAAGCCGCGGAACTGCGGGTAGATTCCGCTGCCGCCCGCCGCTTTGGAGCTTCTCTCGGAGGGGGATCGACCGCTGACTGTCGTTCACCGGACTTGCGATGGGAATAACGTGGTTATCCGGGGGTCATCCAGCCCAGTCTGGGATCCCGGGAGCCGGAGGAGAGGGCACCGTGCAAGCTGGTGGCATGTAACAGTCTGTGTTTGCTGATACCTTCCGGCATCCCATCGAGCCCGGCTTCGATATCCCAGTTCCATGTTTGACCTTAGGATTGCATAAAACTCCTTATGTCCACAATTGCAACTGTTTGCCCCTTTAGGGGGGCCGGGGACTTCAATGTCATGCAAACAAGATGAGCACCGAGAAACAGAGCGAAAGCTTTAAACTTTAGACTAGTTCTCGTGAGGGGGAGATTTGTTGACTCGTTTAAGAAAAAATGCAGATGTGTAGTTTATTCAGATACAGGAGAGATAAAGACTGAGAGCTCCGGCTACAGGAGATCTTCGAGTCCGGGCTCCCACCGCTCGGAGGACAGCGCTGCGTCTGAGTGTTACGGGGAGCGGTAAACTAATGTTACTTTCTTACTCTTTATTCAATTTCCACCACAGTTTCTCCTGTATATAAGATTAACTGATAAAGTGGCGTTTTTAATCCCGGGTCCGCAGCACCGCCGTCGACTTTCTCTTGGATGTCGTGGGAACTGTGAGGTGGGACGCCGTGTCCCAGCTTTGTGTCGCCTCTTTCAACTCCAGTAGGATTTAGTGCTGTGCAGGTTGATAAAATGGTTTAAAAAAAAAAAGAAAAAAATGTAGTGAAGACTGCTGACAACTACCAATGCAGTCCCGTGGATGGAGAGTCCTGTTATCCCTGCGAGTACCGATGAGCGTTATGTCTGTCATACTTTCATAGCGGTACAGTACAGCCGTCTTTGCTGTAAACATCCACCTTCTTATGGCCAATGGCTAAAACCTATAACAGAATCCAAGAAGCAGCATTGCTTTGTACCATCTTGCATTTTCAGCTAGGCTGAAGTGTGTTGAATTGAAACGTACTGAGCTTGCACTCCCCCACTGTCACACCGCAGTTTCCCTCTTTCAGTGTGCAGCCTGATTTTCCTTCACTGATTTTATGGCGATAACTAGTGATGGGACAAATGAGGCTTCAAAGCCCAGGGTAGGGGGGAGTATCCCGAAGTAACCAATCAATGCTGGTGCTAAATGAGGCTTCAAAGCCCATGGTGGGTGGGAGTATCCCGAACTAACCAATCAATGCTGACACTGAGGCTTCAAAGCCCAGGGTAGGGGGGAGTATCCCGAAGTAACCAATCAATGCTGGTGCTAAATGAGGCTTCAAAGCCCATGGTGGGTGGGAGTATCCCGAACTAACCAATCAATGCTGACACTGAGGCTTCAAAGCCCAGGGTAGGGGGGAGTATCCAGAAGTAACCAATCAATGCTGGTGCTAAATGAGGCTTCAAAACCCATGGTGGGTGGGAGTATCCCAAACTAACCAGTCAATGCTGGCACTGAGGCTTCAAAGCCCAGGGTCGGGGGGAGTATCCCGAAGTAACCAATCAGTGCTGGTGCTAAATGAGGCTTCAAAACCCATGGTGCGTGGGAGTATCTCGAACAACCAGTCAATGCTGGCTAACCCTAACCCACATTCCACCACGGGTTTTGAAGCCTCATTTGTCCCATCACTAGTGACAACTCCAGCTCAGACGTAGCTGCCATTGGAGATTTTCATCATCAACCGGTCTATCTGAAGGCCGGTGATTTGCTTTAACGTATGCATTAGCGATGATAATCAGACAGCCTGTCAGCACACAGCTTACCTTTCAGTATTGTGTGTGAGAGACATGGGAGGCAGGGTACGTTGTGTGGACCATGTGCGTGATGACTGCCTGGGCTCATCGCACACCGCGGCTGCCTGCATGTCAGATGGGCATCTCTCTCGGCCGAGTCTCGCTGTGCTGTTCCCGGACTTTAACATCAGCTTTTTCTGTTTTTCAGTGTCTGCACTGAACATGAGTAAACAGGTACTCCCAGAGCAAACATACTATCAAACAGGAATGCAGATTCGTTGTTATATGTGTTGCTGTGCTCCTTCCCACGGTAAACGCGTCGGTGGGAGAGTTGATGGTTGGATCCAGCACTAGCTGTGGGACGTAGTGTGAGCCACAGGATTCTCTGGAGTGTCCAGCAGGGTATTTGGGTACAAGACTTCAACAGTCCACCTTAAAAAAAGAAAAATTTGGCTTGGCTCATTTCTGTTTACAATAAACAAAATTCTGCACTTTACTGACATTTTACTACGCTGGATTGGGTGGGTCAGGCCTTGGCGAGGCGGCTGTGGTCTGAATGGCTGAGGAAAGGTGAACTGGTTGTTCGGTGAATAAAGGATCTGCCAAAAACAATTTCATCCTCATGGCTTGTCTGTAAACTCTGACTGGACTTAGGGGTCTTCATTAAGGAACGTGATGTTGCTCCGCCTCAGGACTATGTACATCTGTCCCCACTACGGGCCGTGACCTTTGTGCTCCTCTGCTTGTCCTACAGCTGGCAGAAGGGTTGAGTGTCTGCCCTAAACTCTCTCGTCATGTTACTTTCCGGAAACTTAACCCAACAAGACATGATCCATGTGCGACCAAAGAAGTTTCTGTGTCATCTCGTCACCAGTTCTGACATATGGTGTATGTTGTAGAGCTGATATTTAAATTATGACCCATGGGCTGGTTATACCTAAACAGATATGTTTACACACAAGTTACTTTGGCCTTCATTCAAGGTTAAATGGCGAACATCCCTGAAGGCTGAAGGCTTCACACAGCTTCGGTTTACTCACCCTTGTGTCATGGAATATCTACCTCAGACGAACTTCAGTTTAACACATTTTCTTCTTGAAGGCATGGACCCTCAAGAATCGATCTTTGTTCAGCTGCACGTTGAAACAGCACTTCAAGCTTCAGCAGTAAAGCAGACCAGGGCTTAGCTATAAAACTGTAGCCAGCTGTATGAATATTAATCTTGGAACTGAATTTCACATGTCTGTCATGATGGGTGTCATGTGAAATTAAATTCTGGCTTTGAACAAACAGAAACCCAGGAAGTGATAAGCTTTGACCAAGCATCATAATGTAAATGGGGTGGGTGGGGGTTTCCGGATTCTCAAACCTGCTGAGAGAAGTTGGAGCCTGTTCCTTGCTCCAGGAAGTGGAGGAGCAGGTGGAGAATGGTTCCCATTCTGTGTGAGTTGGTACAAATCCCATTTTTCAAGTCACCTGCTTATTTACTTACATTTTGTTTTTCAGGGACCATGTGTGTTTTTCACGTAATGTCTGGTAACAAATTTTATGTGCCCGGAGAGAGTATGGCACAAAGGGCACTACCCATACGTGTGTTCGGGTTTTTTAAAACTGGTGGGCTTGCATAGATGTGTAGACCTCTTCTTTTCCTGGCTGTCAGTGCATTTACTGCCTTTTTCTGACATGACTTTGGGCGAGTAACAGACAGAACCAAGCAGGAATGTATTTCCCCATGGCAGGCGGGAACTGGAAGAATGTTTGTGCATGTTGTTGGTGGGGTGGTGACAAAACAAAATGACAAACATTGGTGCACATTAACCAGCAAGAACACGCGGCAGGTGGGCAATTTGGGCTCAAGGTTCATAGCGCTGCCACCGGCCCGGTCTAATAGGAGGCTGGCCAGATGCTGTTAGATTCTCTTCTGCATTGTGAATTCGGGTCTTCCTGCTGCTGGGATGAAGGAAGGGAGCTGAAGATAACCCTTCTAGCTCTTCCTTCCACAAGGCCAGCCATTTTGGAGTGATTAGGGCTGGATTCATATGCCCTAAAAGGAACAGGCTGTTTACCTCAGCAGCATTTTGGCATACGTGTTGTAGAAACCTACCAGTGGAATGCAGCTTGTGGTAATCTGGGACTTTTGGGTGCTGCTGGTCGGCCAGAGCTCGAGGCAGCAGAGTGACCTCTCACCTGCGTCCTTCCTCATGTTTTTGTGTGGTATTTTTACATGCGATGGCCTTCTCTTCACCTGCTGACTTTGCAGTGTCACCAAGGGCTGAAAACTCTCTTTGATTGGAAAATGTGCGTCACAGTTCCAAAGTCAAATACTAACACCCGCTTTATCAGCCTTGAAAGGCCCTTGTTGGTAATGTAGGAGCCTAAATACGCTTATTGACCAGTGTTGAGCACATTCTTGATTCTGTATCACCTTGGTGATGTAATGGATAATCTGTAAATTAATATTGTTGCATTCTTCGTCATCTTGACAATGCAATCCTAACTATAACTTTAGTGTTTTAAAGTCATTCATGGCCGCCAAAGACAATTGTACTCTGATCTGTACTTGTGATACAAACGACCTACAAAAAAGGGAGTCACACGGTCGCTTGACCTTCGCCTCTGAACTTCGTCTCTCTTATAAGATGGTTATAAAGACCATTAATAAAACATCAAGTGGTCTCTTGATTATTTGCGAACGGATGGAAGAGAGAGAAGCGTCAACCATACGACTTCTTCAGAAGGGCCTACAGTTTTAAAGTCAAAAGACTTGCTCTCCATTGTTGAAGGACTGATCATCACGGGACACAGACAAGAAACACGTAAAGTCGTTTCTCCTTTCGTTGCTAGGTTTGCAAAGGATAGAAGCATCGCCTGCGTCAAATCCATTCGGCAGTGCCTTGTGTCAGTTTGCTAACTGAATAAGATATTTCGCTGAACATGGATAAGCCAGACAGCGAAAATCAGACAGTAAAATTGACGGAAAAGGCATGAACGCAAAGCTAAGCTAGGGCAAATATCTAGCATCACAAACCTTATTGAGCAACTGATGGAAGATGATGCCAATGTGAACGCTGTGAAAGAAAAATTGCAAATAATGTAGGAGCCTAAATACGCTCAACACTGGTCAATTAAGCATATTTAGACTCCTACAGGTAATATATACATCTCCCCTTACCATCACACTCAAGGTGCTTTCTTGTTTTTAATTAACCCCTATAATTTTTTAATTTATTCATTGCAGTCAAGATTCCATTGACATTCTTTCAATGCAAAGGAAGTAGAGATTTATTACACTAATTTTAATTATTATGAGACTCGATTTTCTCATTTTGGATGTCTCCAGCATCTTTTTGCTATTATCTGTGAAGGGATTATTCATTTTTTTTAATTAGCTTACACGTATTGAAGTCTTATGTTACTCATTATATAATATGAGCAGCAACAGCATTTATTCATAGTTGTGTTTCATAGAGAGAGGTCAGTTTGGATGCTCATTGGGCGGGTGTGTGTACTGCAGACCTGAGATTTAGAAAGGCTGTGTCGGCCTCTGCCCCGCCCACAGACCTGGCGTCTGCGTTCGGTTGCTGTGTCACATCTTCCTGCGCCTGGGAGGTACAGAGTATTGATCTAGGAGGGCCCTAAGCACAAAGGGGATTCCCCAGATTTCCCGAGAATTCAACAAGATGTGAGTTGTGATAACGAAGGCTTTGCTCAGGAGAGGGTTCTCGCAGGAGAGCGGTCACAGGCCATTCCAGGAGGCTCCGGAGGTGAACTAATGAGGATTATCTTTGTAGCCGTTTGAGTGTCATTTCCCCAGGTTTCTCACCACCTACTCCTGCTGGGCAGAATGCGGACGTGGACCGTGGTCAGATTACAGACAGGAACTCAACATATTTCGAGTTAATGATCAGCCAGGTTATCTCAGATGGTTTGACAGCCTGTAGCACACACCTCAGTTCTTCAGCTTGTTATTCACATCACGTATGCCGTTTCTTCTCTTTTTTTAAGACTGGCTTGATCACTCTGCTGTTTTTATGCACCTTTCCCATGGTGTGAGCCATCCTTGCTCTTTGTCATCCTTCTCTCCTGTGTTATTTCAGAGTTTCATAAATGATATACTCCATATATGCTTGTTTATACAGCTGAGAATGACTAAAGCATTTCTGGTTGAGAACTGAGTCTAAGGTATAACAGCAGAACCCCTTTTGGGTTATTAACAAGCCTGTAATCATGAGTGCCTAATAACTCCCTCCCTCCCTCGCAGTGGATGGCAGTTGACCATGTGGTGAAGAAGCGGGGAACACAAACAGGACAAGGGTTCCATTTGGTCGGGGGTGCAGGAACACTCAGGCTATACGGTTGGTCAGGGGGGCCAGGGGACGTGCGGGCTGTGCCGTTGGTCAGGGAGAGTGGGGGACACATGGACTGTGCCATTGCTTGGGGGAGCGGGGGACCCACGGACTGTGCCACGGGTCAGGGGGAGAAGGGATGTGTGCAGATGAGCATGGAATCCTCAAACTAATCTCAGGAGGATGGTTGAACATCCTGTTCCACACCAAGGTTTCCAGGTGCCGCTCTGTGGGATACTGCACCTACTCAGACGATAATGGTAATTGGCCTCCTCACCTCATTTTCAAGCATCTCCCACTCCTCGCTTTGATCTACAGAGTAAAGCCTCAGTTGCCTTTATAATTGTCATTTCCCTTTATAATTAAAACTGAACGCAATTTTCTCCGGAGGCATTTGTGCTCCTGGGACTCCTTTCAAAGGCCTAAGCCGAGGCGTCGACGGGGTGATTACTGCCACAGGACAGATGTGTTGCTGCAAGTGAAGCCACAAAGACGAAGAGATTTAACGCAGAGTAAGAGCGAGACAGCACATAAACTGCAGGCTGTGTCCCGCCTGGTGTCATGTTACAGGCGGCGTGTAGGGAAATGCAGTGGTCTGGCTGGGACAGTGACCTTAGTGGGGCAGAATGCAGCGAGAGCAGAAAGGGTGGGGGCGTGTAGACGAGCTCGTCGTCCAAGGCTGTTTAATCGTCGGCTCTTGTGGTTCTTCCTGCAAAGTTTGTCATGACTTAAAATGAGCTTCATCATGAAACAGGGAATTTAAGTTTAAAAAAAGCGCGGACACACCTGAATGTGTGGTATTTTAATTCGGGGAGCTTTCTTCTCCTCCATCGGAGTGGGTCATGAAGGATTAAGAGCCTAGCTGACATTAACCTTGCGCTGTCTTCAGGTTAATCAGTTGTCCTTTCAAAACCGCCTGTGTCTTTTCCCGCTGTCAGTTTGCCTCGGCTGCAGTTTTCTAAGAGCTCGGGCCTCCTGTCGTTATTCTCATTATTATTCCTATTTAACCTTTAGCGCCGTTCCCGCCAGCGTGGTGTGCCAGCTCGCCGGTGGAGATTAAAGGGCCCTCGGTCGATGTGCTGGGAGTGTTTGAATGCCTGACCGACTTCTTTCAACCCCCCACCCAGACGGAGTTTGCCTCTCCCCTTTCTTAAGTCGCCGGTTCAGTAATTAATATCCCGGGGCAGTGCCCGTGCTGGCAGTGAACTTCTTCCACACAGAAGTGAGGGACTAGGGAACAGAGAAAATCTGTCTTTGGCTCCATGCTGCCCGCTGTCATGTTCCACCTCGTCACATTCTGAGGACGTCCGTACTTCATTGACCGTCTTCTTGATTACAGAGCCCGGTGGCTTATAGACAAGGGATGGCAAATAATGCGTCTAAAAGTGGCACTTCCCAAAAAAAATCCTCTCCTGCAGGGTAATCTGAGAACTGCCCAATAAGCCACGTGTGTGGCACATCTCCGGTCATCCGTTTTGCTGTATCCGGACGTGGGGGGAGGGGGGCTTGTGTTTCCCGCCAGCTGTGCCCCCACCTTCTCCCCCGAAAGCAGCTGGCAGGGATCCAGATCAGCTTTCAGCCACATGGGGGCTGGGGGGAGGGGGGGGGGCTCACAGTTCGAGTTCCTCGCTGTCCCTCTGGAGACGAGACCGTCAGGTTCAAAGCCCTAGGCCCTCCGACTTCCAAGCAAGCAGCCCCCACCTTGTAGCCAGAGCACAGGCCGTACAAACATGGGGCGATCGCCCCTTTTAATGAAGGGAGGCGGAGGGGGAGACCCAGGAATGTTTTCGGGCCCCGTGCAAAGCCGGCCAGCAGTGACAGCGAATGGGTTCTCTGCCATCCCACTGCTTGTTAAATGGGAGTTTGTTTGCACACGAACCAACAAAGGCGCTGATCACATCCTGTATCCTGTTACCTGCTGACATTATGAGTAACACCATTAACTTCAGGGTTTCACCGTCATTGAGTGATGTTTGTAAGCGCCGAGTGCTAGTAATTGTGTTCAGGATTTTCAAAGACCCTTAAACCAATACAGCTGCCATGCCAGTGTGGTTGGAAGAGAATTAGACACGCCGGCTGGTGTATCGACATCCCTGTGGCTTAGTGTGGCAACACTTTGGCATGGCTGTGTCTTTGACGCTTGCCTTCTTTTGCAGGAACTTCCAGTTTCCGAATAATAAATGAGCTACGGGAAGTAGAGGAACCGGCAGCGGTGAGTAAGATCGATGCTGGGCCGCTGTTTTAACACCCGAACACACGGCAACGCCGAGCCACATGCAGCATCCTTTGTACATCAGAGTCTGTGGAGGTTGGACTTAGGAAAACACTGGAAGTGCTTTTGTAAGTCAGCTCTGCGGTATGATAGATCTGTCTGCTTTCTGCGTGGTCTGGGGAACTCAGCTGACACCCAAAACAAGCCCGTCTCCGAGACTATGCAGCCATGCACTGATGGCCCGGTGCGAATTATCCTCAATTCCGCGCTTTCTTAGCCGTTTCTATAGAATGGCACTAAAAGAAGAGCAGAGGCTGTTAGCGGTTTGTTCCAGGAACGAGGTGTCGTTCGGGATGGGGAGTGTAAGGCGTGCGGGTGGGCG
>JAACJT020002715.1:0-11429 GCA_009936485.2 Gymnarchus niloticus
TCCTCAAGAAGAGCCGCCTTTTTTTTTCCCCCAAAAACCACCACTTTTCAAGGCCAATTCCTTTTATTTTAGAAAAATTACTTCAAGGTTGAACAAACCTTCCCCCCCCCCCCCCCCAAAATTGCAGCTATGCAGAATAATTATCACTCTGGCTTTAGAAGAGTCTGGGGACGATGGTAGCACTGCAGAGAACAGAGAAGTCCCTACAGTCATACTGACTCAGGCCTATAACGCCCCATCGGTCCCTTCATATTCTCCTGTTTGCTCAGGCGAACAGGTTCTCTGCTCTATCCCCACAAAATCCTTGCGTGTCAACCTCTACCAGCTTATAGTTTTAAAAAAATCACCTTATTCAAAGAGGCGTGATGATAAACCTACCAGCACTCCTCCACTGATGGACCGATACAAGCAGAACGTGAAAACAGCCCGTGTACACATCCAATACGAGCTTCTGGAGATGATTCCAGAAATGTTTTTAAACAGGAAGCTGATAACAGGACCGTGTTACACTGCTGTTTGTATCCACTATCCTCTCAAGTTTGTTTACTAAAGGACCACCCAATGAAATACTACACATCTCAGCTAATAAATCATTCAACCAAAGCCTACCAATTACAAGTGCTGATATCTAAAGGTTAGGGAGGGCCGATGGGGGTATGCTAGATGAAGGTATCAATCCCAGCTTACCTCCGTTTTCTGTTGTAATGACACATGCGGCTCCACACTGACTCCGGAGGCCAGTCTATGCAACTGCAAGCTACCATAACGCGTTCAGCAGCCACCCCTACACTACAAATTCCCAACAAGCCTCGCCATTTGCTTGAAGCTGGCCATATTCCCCTGACGAGTGAAACGCCATCATGCTTGACCTTTGAGGGACAGCTCACCTCACCCATAAAACACAGCTGAACGGTTCCGACAGCGGGAAAGCCAGTGAAGTTTTATTATTGACCCTGGGCTAAGCCACGCTATTAGAAAAGTGACTGGTGCACCTTTTATTAATGCTGCAAACATGACCCAAATGAGAAGCCATTTGTGTTTTTAATTAACAAGGCCGGGGGGCGACCGGGCACAATAACAGCGAGGCCAACAAGGGCAACGTGGATCTCACAGACCGTGACGCCACGGCAACCTCCAGGGTAGGAAAATGGCCGAGCCGTCCAGCACTCGGCCACGATTTTGGCCGAGGGGGAGCCGTCTGTCACACTGTGCCTTCGGCCAACACTCAAATGCCACCAGGATTATGCGTCCCGTCGGCAAAAGCACGTGTGAACAGACGACCGTGCCAGTTTGGAAATGTAGGTTATGTTCGCACGCTTGCTTCCACGGGTTCTCCATGCCCACACCTAGGAAACATGGCGCTACTCTCATTTACCCAATTTAACCGTAAAACTCTCGGTCAGGCCGATGGGCAACATTTCCCGACTTTTCACAACATTCGGGCTACGGTAACAAGGCGACATTAGAATGTTTCACCCGTCACAAAAACGTCACATTAAATCATTTTAGCTTACTTTGTACATTACACGCCCTGCACAACTGTGACGCGGAGGGAGAAAAGCAGAAGCTTCGGCTGGTTAGCTGAGGCAGCTACACGTGTAAAAGAAACGACCTTGTTAAGAGCAGAGAGACCGGGCAGCTCACTGGTTAGCGCTGCGCCCTCACCCCCCCACGGTTGGGGGTCCAAATCCTGTTTTACAATTTCAATCTGTGGGCCAAACAGGAAAAAATCCTCCCAAAAAAAAAAAAAAAAAAAAAAAAAACAGTGATAACTACCATTACAAAAAAACCACAGCAATACAGATCGCCACTCCTCAGGACGTTACATTTGTGTCAAGCCAACGCCGTGAGCAGAAACGGATGCTGGAACATCTACTTGAAAGGTCACCAAAGCATTTAATGACAGCTCACAGGCCTCCAAAGGCCATCCTGTACTCTTTAGAAAAAGTGCCAAAGTTCGACCGACGCATTGTGTTTTTGAAATCTCCACATGTGGAGATTACTGATCGTTATCGCAAATCGACATGAGACTGGCAGGCAGAACTAACTAACTAAATGGGCTGACCAATGTGTACACACTGCTGTGTCTTTTGGGAAAAGAAAAAAAAAAAAAAACCCACACGTGTCTCAGGAAAAGCTCAATCCTGTGAGAGACCACGAGAGACACGAGGCCGGTTCACTTCTGTCTGACCCTTGAACTCAGACCCAGAAATTAAATACTTGCCTTGGTCTGGAATGCAGCCTCCCTCAGCACATATTTGGCACCAGAAACACTCACAATGGTACACTTTCAATAATTTACACCCCCATACACACACACACACACACACACACACACACACACACACACACACACACACACACACACACCTTCGCATCACTTCAGTAATCAGAAGGATCAGTAACGACTGCTACCAAAATAATGGTAGTGCCACCTGAAATCAGAGTAAAAACACATCCGCCATCACGGATATCAAAAAAAAAAAAAACAAAAATAATAAAGCAATATCCATACAATGCCCTGAAAAAACAATTATAGTGCCAGAATTAAAAAAATGGATGTTTCTCAGCTGCTGTGACACCACAGTGGAGCCAAAATGTCTCCAGATATGACGTCACCACCTCTGGCCTCACCATGACTGTAGGTCTCTAGGAGCTACAACTATGGAAAAGACCAACTTGTTGTCCTCACACTTCTTTGATATCCCAGGCTTTCAGGCCAAGCAGCTGGACAATTAAGAGAATGAAATAAGAGGCTGGCCACGCCCACCCCCAAAGCAACGTGTGCAAATGTTGAGAAAGGACTCCATCCTGTTGAAACATGTCTAAGGAACAGAGAAATCACATTCGGGAGGGGGTTGGAGAAGGGGCCTGAGTGGGAGAGGCACGAATAAGGGATAGAAATAAGATACAGATGGAGTCAACGTCCAAAAATCCGTCCACCGAGAGAAAACAAACCACCCACCCAAAAAAATGAGGAGAGAAAAATCGCAGATAGGAGCCCATGAGCACAGGAACAGGTCAGCCCCTATAGCAAAGGTAACGGTGGTCCGGGAGGCAAAGCGTATGCTCTGTCGTCGCGTTCACGAAGCAAAAGAGACATAGGCCACATGTTTTCGATAAGCCCCCCAGAGAGGCCCTGAGGTAACGATGAAGTCACAGCTGCCCTCTGGGGAGGTTGAAACAAGGTCTGACAGGCTTGGAAAACAAATTGAGGGGTGCGTCTGGTCACGGGACCGCCTCCCTCCGCCCCCCCCAGCATGTTAAACACATGCCCTCCTTGGCCCAGAGCTCGAGAGGAGACCTCGCAGTCACGTCTCCATTTCCAGGGTGAGCAACAATAATGAGGTGGGGGCAGGATGAGGAAGACTCTCCAAAGGAAACATCTCCAAGTGCAGATGAGCCGACTTACACTCTCTACCTCAAACATTTATCACTCGACATCTTGCACAGAACCAAAACAACAGCAACACAATGGGTGACCGATTTCCCCCCCTTAGGCTGTCTTTACGAACCCCCCCCCCCCCCCCCTTTCCAAATGGTTACGTCATGTAATGAGTCATTCAAAAAAAAAATACAACAACAATCAAAGCGAGCACAACGTTCAGAAGACTGGGGCCATGCGGCTCTGGCAGCAATCCTGTCTCGATCTGACAGCTCGTCTGGGCGGATCGGCCTGACTGACAGCCATTTTGGGGCAGGCACCCAACACAGACGGGATCACTTCTGGGCTCCAGGACGTGCTCAAAAAGGACGTCCCCCAAACCTGCAGAGATGGAGGAGTTTGCAAGCTGCTTCTGAAAGGTGACACCACCAGCAATGTGGAGCAGATAAGGGTATTTTATGAGCTGTGAGACTCAACTATCTCGAAAATACAAGTGGTTCTGTATATTGCAGTCCGTCCTGACAGTGCCCCACCCCAAAACCTACAATAAAACATTAAAACAAGCCCTTCCAACTCATACTCATAAGGTTATCTTAAGTTTATGGGGCCGTAAACTTTCAGCTGAAAGTTATACATCTTTTCTTAGTCGTTATCTCAGCCTCCATGCAACACATGAAGAACTGCATCAGAGCTCAGGACCCAAAGCATGCTGTATTTCTGGCGGCCCAGCAAATGTAAAGGTATGGTACACATGGTCTGACGAGGTATGGGTTTATAGAGAGGCCATGTTTCTGAGGCTTCAAAAAGAACATTTTAAATGTCTCTGCCTTTCAACAACTGCTTGTCCGTTTGCAGGGCCGTGAGTTTTTGTCTTTTTTTTTTGGAGATTCCAAACCGCCTCAGGATGAGCACCGTGGTCGTGGTATAGAACAGGCTGTCCACATAGGAAGACATCTTTCGAGGTTTTGAATTACATTTCGAACCCAGCGACACCCCAGTCTCAGAAACACATCTCTGTGTAAGAGAACTACAGGCAAGCCAAGAAAGATGTGAAACTTCATTTCACATGCAGCACCAGAAACCCAAGCTGGATTCAAAGCTCGCTGTAAGGTACAATGGACAGTAGAACATTACATGCTATCAGGTAAGGCCAACATCTTTGCAGCAAACACACACCTTCAGCCTGTAACGCCTGTCCTCCCTGCACACAAAAACACACACAACCCACTAGAGTTGTAAGCAGAATGTCCTAAGGACAAATCTGAAGGAGAGTTCCATCAACATGGCCTTGAGCAACTTCCTTTACCGGAATTTCAAAACTTCACTGCAGATCTTAGCTCTGATTTGGAAGTTTAAAGGTTTACTAAACTGCATCTGCTCCATGACTGGCTACCACCAAAATTTCCACAATGGGCACTTCCTGTTTGCACTGTATGATATCCTTGTCGTTATTGTCAGTCTACTGAATAGATTGATAAAACGTGTTCATTTTCCTTAACAGAAATATGTCATTTAAGATCACAGAGCACATCGGATTTATGGCATACAGCAATGAAGTCACTTATGAGTCCACTGAGACAGATTTTGTGTTTATAACTGAGGTCAATGAATCTTCTTTATTGGACCCCTTTCATAAAACCCAGGAAGGGCGATTCTCATTCTTACTTTATTATTTAATACACTTCATTGAAGAAAAAGGCACCAATATTCAAGGGGACAATTTAGCCGACTCTTTCAAACGTCATAAATCACTAGTAAAACCCCAGGTTTTTAAATCAGGTCCCCCAACAGTGATTTTTCCAAACGAGCAACAAAATAAGTTACTCCCAGTCTTTCCGAAAAGACACTCCAGTGTGGCTTTACAGGCAGCGTTCCTTAATAAAGTCTGTCACCACTGATACACGACGGGCCATGTGTGGTCAGATCCGGCTGCGTAGCAGCTCACACCCATGGTCTGCTGTCATTCTGTCCCCGAGGACCTGCATGATGACACCGTTCCTTTCCGAATTTCACAAAGAGCACAGCCAACGGGGCTGCTCACATCCAGGGCTTACAAAGAACTTTAACATGAGCTGACAAGCTCAGGAGCCTCTTGCCTCTTACTGGGTCAAGATGGCCAGGTGTTTTAATATGTAGGCTTCATTAATTGGCATTTCTAAAAAAAATCACTTACACAGCTAATGAAGCAAATGTACGACCTTTTCAGTGACCAGTTTAATGTTAGAAACTGCGATTTTGCAAATTACCATCTAAAAGAGTGATCAAATGCCCCAGCAGGAGGTCTTCATCTGATCTCCATTACAGACCAGCGGTCTAAAATTTTCCTAAAGTACAATATTGCAGCATGTCCAAACACTTTTCCCTAGACGCAGACATGGAAACATTTCGCTCTTTCTTGGAGACTCGAGACATTGATAGGACAAATGAGACTTTAACACCCATGCTGGGTAGGAGTATCCGGAACTAACCAATCAACGTTGATGCAAAATGAGGCTTCAAAACCATTGGTTCATGAGAGTATCCTGGACTAACCAATCAATGCTGGCACCAAATGAGGCTTCATAACCCCTGGTGCGTGGGAGCATCTTGAACCAACCAATCAACGCTGGCGCTAAATGAGGGTGGGGGGGGAAATTACAAGGAAATCTGAATACAAACAAGGATGTTTGATAACATGAATCTAAACAGCAGCCACCTCTGAAAACAACATAATTCTGCTTGTTAAAAGCAAGGTTACATCAGCTGGCAGGGTAACGTGCTGAATTTCTGTCTAAAAACAATCTCAACCTTCAGTAAAACGTGTCATCTGTGAAAATGGGCAAGGCTTGAAAGAGTAAAGCAAACAAACAAAACGTTTCTGTTAAGCACCCCAATGTCTGCGATGACCATTGAAGCCAAACAGACAGCAGGATATAAAGGATAAAGGGGTTTTCCTTCGGATCAGGCAGCATGAACACAATTTAGGACGACTCGATCGTTCACGTCTCGGCAGCACAGCTGCCCATCCCAGAAATGAAAGGTATGACCTGAAACCCTGACACCCCACCAAGACATCCATCTTGTCTAATAAAGGGATCACGGTTCAGCCGTCTGCCCATAAGGCGGCACTTCCTAGCGAGTCCTGACCGCGGCACCGTGGTCGTGGTTACCGTCCTTTCCCAGGAAACGAAACAACTGAAGATTTACAGCCGCCGTGAAGTTCTGTTCTCATGATGCAGGCAGCGACTGCAGAAAGTTAGAAAGAGAGCCGAGATGCCGCGATAAGGCCGTGCCTGTGCAGATGGCTTTACTGGATTTACCTCCTAATGCCCCACGCTTGGATCCGAGCATGGCATTCACGAACCGCCAGCATGCCCACGTCCGATCAGCCAGAAAGACACAGCAGCGTGATAAAGGAGAGCAGCTGGAGACGTCGGTCCACGCGCAGGGAGCGGGGGGCAGCGCGTGCGTGCGCGCGTGCGTCTGTTACAATGTTACTTTGGCACACTTTGTTACAAAGTATCCATAAGTCGGGGTAACACCGGGGAATCCCAGCAGCAAAGTTAGCAGTGTGGCTACAGCTAATGTGCTCAACACGGCAATAAAAACGTGCAGCTCCTCTTAATCGACTGCCCACGGTACTGTGCGACCTCTGCCATTAGATTATTAATCCCATACATCATATAAATGTCGTGATTAGCTCGCCCGAGACAGGCGAGCGGAGTTTACTTTTTTTTTTTTTTAATTCAATATAACTATCGCAAGTTACGATTAAAGAGTGCGATTACCTGGAACGATTACGTGAGCTGCAGCGACAAAACCAAGAGGAAGAAGAGCGATCGGCCAGTTTTCATTCAGTCTTTCTGTCCCACTCGGGATTGCTGTGGATGCGGCAGCGCCCGCAGCAGGCGTTTTTGAATTTCGCACTCACTATTTGGCAGGAAGTCGTTACTGCGCCCCCTCACGGACGAGTCACGTAGGGATCACAATCTGGCAGATGACTGCGAATAGACCTCAGCCACGGTGCACCGCCTTGTGAATTCACTATACATATTGTCATGATCCTGTGTTTTTACACCTTCGCGCATCTCTTTCGATCAAATACGTCAAGATTTAAAAAAATGCATCATATTTCCTGCAATCGGTAAATTAGTCCGACATCTTATATTTTTCACTTGGCTGTGTGTCGTCGGGTTATTGATACATTTATTTATTATATGTTTGGCATACAAAGTTATTTTAGACCCCTTAATGCCGCTGTTCATACAGAGGAAACCCACGCCTACAATTTCCTACCGCGCATGTTAACGAGAATAAGGTGTAGAGGTGAATCAGAAAGTCCAAAAATGTATAATTATGAGCAGAAGGCTGGTGCGATTTAAAGAGCGGTTCTCTGGCCGCTGTCACGGGGCGCTACTGTAAATCACCCCACATTTGTCATAGCTGTTTGTTGTATTGTGCATATTTGCGCAGGGCAGCCCCTTGCAGGTAGGAATATGTTTTAAAAAAAAAAAAACGCCCACTCGCCGAAGCTGGCGTAAATCCCACACTCACCAGCGATCCACGACGTTTTAGGAATGGATGAGATCCCTCTCCAAGTCCAGGGAAGGTGAGCTTTCCAGCAGTTTGCAAAGGTCCAGCGTTTTCTCCCAGTACGCGGGTCCCGCAGTGGCGCATCACGCCGGACCGGTACCGAAGCGGCGTCTGCGGACCGACGGAGGCGAAGCTGCCGAATTCATCTGCTGTTACAGCAGAGAGAGCGCCTTTCTTTGAAAGGGGGACTTCGCAAGGGAAGCTCTCCTGAAGTCGCACTGACCGCATTAAAATGAAATGGGGGAGTCGGCATGAAGCGGCTGTTTGCCCCCTCCCTGATGTCTAGACGTTTACTGCAATGCTGCTATAGCATAAGGTCTCCCCATCACTCAAATGTAAATTCCCTTGTTCTCATAATTAAGTAAAATGATACAATAATGGGACAGTATGGTAGACAGCAGCTGAAAACCCTCATACAGAGAATGAATATACATGGGAGACACACATCATGCCATAGACGGCGTATTCTGACAAACCCACCTGGTTTCTATCAATCAAAATGACCACCTTCCAATAAAAGCAACATCATATCAGGCATAGCTAAAACACGACGGCCAGAATAATAGCTCTCGTTCTTGCTGGTCCTTTTATAATCATTCCCAGGAATCCAGTCGATCATTTAGTAGTGCAACACACAGGTATTTGTCAAAATTGTTTTCAAGTACTCATTGTCACATTTTCTTGAATATTACATTGTGTATTACATTACAATATTCACACTGGGCGGGGATTATGCGGAAGGAGCCGAAAATGCGCGAAGAGGCCATACGTGCAGTTGGGAGTGAGATATCCGACAGATAGACAGATAACTATTAATCCCGCTGGGCGATTAAGGTGTAAACAGCGCCAGCATTACAGTATTCATTCCAAATATCAATTACAAAACGAAGTGCAATTACGTGAAGAAAGACAAGCAACACGGGGTCAGAACAGAAAAAAACTTACATGCAATGTACATATGAGAAACATTACCTGATAATGATTGAGTGTTGCGGAACACAAACTAAATGAATTTGCTAGACTAGAGCATAACTCTAAATCTGGGACCGTGAATTGCTGAATGCTGATGCACAGCAGCAACGTGACAACACTGATAAATACCGGCACTGTTTCGCACTTCTGCCTTGATTCAGCTTCGTGGCACTTGAAGTTTTTTCCCTGTCATACTCGCTACCCTGCATGCACGTGCTCGCTCTGGACAGCACTGCTCCCTGGTGGCCGTGACTGACATGTACAATCAGCGCCCAGAATTACCCGGAATGTCTGGCAGCCATTTCTCTGTAGGCTGAGCCGACAGGACTAATTGACATTATCTGGGCAAACTTGTCACAGACATGAAACGGGGGACCCTAATATGTCTTCACTTTAAGAAAAATGCATATACGTGTTTACGTCTCATCTCACTTGACCTGGATTGACCTTCACCACAAATTACCTGCATTCCTTTCTTCTTGAAATCACAGCACTGCAGTCCTCCCCCACCACCTCCACCACTGAGACAGAGCAGGGGAAAGCAGTCTTTGGTCTTTCAAAGGTATAGCAGTGGCATCATTGTCTTGTTCTACATGACAGAAAATAAGCTGTTATGTACATTAGATGTTTAGTTGCTTAGCTAACTCTTTCATTCTAAAGGACTTGTGAGTTTGCAGTAATGTGCTCTTATATATGAGCCACAGTAGGGTTTCAGAAACCTTCCCCTTTGTACAATGTTCTTTTTTGACAAGTTGTTTTCTGAATGCTATAGCATACCAGACAAAGACCCCTTTATGTCCATCCATCCATCCATCCATCCATCCATCCATCCATCCATCCATCCATAATTACTTACCCGGTACAGGGTTCCTGGGTTCCTGCCAGTAAAGCGGTTAGTAAAGCGGCTTAAAGTGTTGTAAAAACTGTTTGGTGGGACTCCAGATGGGTTTGGCAGACAGTCTACAGACTCATTTACTTTTGACCAAATGCAAGTCTTCCAAAAGTTAACTATGTGTGTTTGAGGAAGCAGGTTTATATTTTCAGTCCTTCTCTTATCACTTGCAGTTAAAGTTGCAGACATTTGGCCCTATCACCTTGTCAACCAAGGAAACTATGACTCACACTAGTTAAATTTATACATTTTGATCATACAGGGTTTATTACATGATATATAAATACACCACAAGTCAAATCATAGTCTTGCAGTTAATAAAAGATTTTTAAGTTTCCAAACTTAGCTCGCTACTCAAGTAGAGTTTAAAAGTGAAGTTGTATCTTCTGTACTGCTGCCCTCACCAGATGAAGGAGCGGGAAGATGAGGATGAAGCTGATATTGATGAGGTATCATCTGTGTCATACAGTTTGTTTGACTTGTGAAGTGTCTGATACCTACATGGTCTGATACCTACATATGTGAGTCTTGAAGTGTATGTCGATCATATCTCTTGGTGATCCTTATGAAATAAATAATTCTGTTATTTACAGTAACGTTTGTTAAGCCAAGAGTTTATGATTCCCATTACTCACCTTACTTTGAATGTACGTAGACTGACTTTTAAATAGTTTGCTTATGCTGCCATCTAGTGTACATATTGCGCAAATCAGAAAAATGCAACAGTCGCGCGATATGCTGTGCTGTGCCCTGATGTATTACGCTAGGTCACGTCAAGTTTTATGGTCACATGTATTGTCACAGTGAAAATCTTTTGCAGGGAGAGGGGACAAGGCATTGGGGGGCAAAAGCATACTACAGATTTACAATAAATACAAGGAATACACGTGCAAACACAGACGGCAGGGTAATGGGGGGTTACACTGCATAGACAAAAGGTAGTGCATAAGACAGGGCAGGGCAAAAGTACAAACAACTGGCAACAGTAAAAAATAAATAGTGCGTTGAATCGGTGAGTATGAAGTGCAGCGGTAACAATTGTGCAAGTACTATATACAATGACTGATAGAACCTTCTGTGAAATTGACAGCCAGAGGGCATAGGTCATCGACTGTTCAGCAGCCTGATGGCCTGTGGAAAGAAGCTGTCCTTGAAGCAGCTGGTGCAGGTGGAGATGCACCGGTGACGCTTCCCAGAGGGTAGGAGAGAGTAGAGGCAATGAGCTGGGTGGCTGGCGTCGCTGCTGAGCGCCTTGGCCCCTTTCTGGCAGCGGGAGAGGTAGATGGACTCGAGGTGTGGAAGATCTGTGCTGAGAGCTATCGGGTATATTTGAATGTTCAGACAATGTGAGGCTTTCGACTTACTATCTTAGTTAAAAACTGTAAAATTAAATAAGTTATTTACATCAGGGCGGGATGGTGCACTAAGTGGGTATTATTTCAGTACTGGAGGTGCAGTACTTCAGGGTTGTGGGTTCGATCCCTGCCTTCAAATCTGTGTACAGTTTTGGCATGTTCTCCCGATTTTTGAATAAAATACGGCTAGATGAACTAGTGAGTCTAATTTTGCTGTGCTGTCCTTCCTGGTACGGACTCCCGGCTCACCATG
>JAACJT020002716.1:177-11427 GCA_009936485.2 Gymnarchus niloticus
CTGTCTAAAGCCAATATTGTCAGGTCCTGGTCTACCAAAGCCGATACATTCTGGTCTAAAGCCGATATTGTCAGATTCTGGTCTACCAAAGCCGATACATTCCGGTCTAAAGCCGATATTGTCAGATTTTGGTCTAAAGCCGATACATTCTGGTCTAAAGCCGATATTGTCAGATTCCTGTCTAAAGCCAATATTGTCAGGTCCTGGTCTACCAAAGCCGATACATTCTGGTCTAAAGCCGATATTGTCAGATTTTGGTCTAAAGCCGATACATTCTGGTCTAAAGCCGATATTTTCCGATTGTGGTCTACCAAAGCCGATACATTCTTTTCTAAAACTGATATTTTCAGATTCTGGTCTACCAAAACCGATACATTCTGGTCTAAAGCCGATATTGTCAGATTCTGGTCTAAAGCCAATATTGTCAGATTCTGGTCTACCAAAGCCGATACATTCTGGTCTAAAGCCGATATTTTCCGATTTTGGTCTACCAAAGCCGATACATTCTGGTATAAAGCCGATATTGTCAGATTTTGGTCTAAAGCCGATATTGTCAGATTCTGGTCTACCAAAGCCGATACATTCTGGTCTAAAGCCGATATTGTCAGATTTTGGTCTAAAGCCAATACATTCTGGTCTAAAGCCGATATTTTCCGATTCTGGTCTAGCAAAGCCGATACATTCTGGTCTAAAACTGATATTTTCAGATTCTGGTCTACCAAAACCGATACATTCTGGTCTAAAACCGATATTTTCAGATTCTGGTCTAAAGCCGATATTGTCAGATTCTGGTCTACCAAAGCCGATACATTCTGGTCTAAAGCCGATATTTTCCAATTTTGTTCTACCAAAGCCGATACATTCTGGTATAAAGCCGATATTTTCCGATTCTGGTCTAAAGCCGATATTGTCAGATTTTGGTCTAAAGCCGATATTGTCAGATTCTGGTCTAAAGCCGATATTGTCAGACTCTGTTCTACCAAAGCCGATACATTCTGGTCTAAAGCCGATATTGTCAGATTTTGGTCTAAAGCCGATATTGTCAGATTCCGGTCTAAAGCCGATATTGTCAGATTTTGGTCTAAAGCCGATACAATCTGTTCTAAAGCCGATATTGTCAGGTCCTGGTCTACCAAAGCCGATACATTCTGGTCTAAAACTGATATTGTCAGATTCTGGTCTAAAGCCGATATTGTCAGATTTTGGTCTAAAGCCGATACATTCTGGTCTAAAGCCGATATTGTCAGATTCTGGTCTACCAAAGCCGATACATTCTGGTCTAAAGCCGATATTGTCAGATTTTGGTCTAAAGCCGATACATTCTGGTCTAAAGCTGATATTGTCAGATTCTGGTCTACCAAAACCTATACATTCTGGTCTAAAGCTGATATTTTCAGATTCTGGTCTACTAAAGACGGTATACTCCTCCGTCAGCTCAGTTATTGCCTTTTTAAACTCGCCTACTGGGACTAAGGACTAAAGCTCACCCTCAGTCATCAGCGTCACTAGGCTCGGCTCAGGCTCGGGTTCAGGAGGTCCGCACTCGACTTCTGAAGCCTTCAGAACTTGACGACATTTCGATACTATCGAAATAACCGATCTAGAAATCTGAAAGGGTTTCACATGTAAAATACAAACTTAAAAAAAAAAGATTTCAAGTTTTACATGTCACCCACAACAGACACCTTTTTAAAAGCCGAGTGAGGGGAAAAAGACAAATCCTTACTTCAGACACAGGCTTACGCACTTGGCTAATGTCTCTCCATAGTGAGGTGCCGGCAGGTGTCGAGTGTGGTCTCTCTCCCAGTCTCTCCCATTCCTTTTCTTCCTCCCTGTCTGTTAAAGCAAGCCCCCCGTATCGCTGTTAACTCACTAG
Organism: Gymnarchus niloticus; assembly: GCA_009936485.2. Classification (NCBI taxonomy): domain Eukaryota; kingdom Metazoa; phylum Chordata; class Actinopteri; order Osteoglossiformes; family Gymnarchidae; genus Gymnarchus; species Gymnarchus niloticus. Next base: position 2,054 of record JAACJT020002716.1, read on the forward strand.
ATGCCGAGAGGCGGGATCCCCCCCCAGAGAAAGAAATATTAGGAAATCGCCTGTAGTGTGAACCCCTTCCAGGATTTTACGAATGCTTCTCCACAGTAATGAATGAGAGGGCATTTCGAAGAAGAAAAAGTGTTGTAATAACCTAAGATCAAGATATCATAAACGAGGTGATTGCGTTTAAATGTATTTGAGCGAAATTAAACTGTCTTCCATCAATACTCTAAACGTTTTAACGTGAAAAAGCAAAGGCATCCATTCACAGCAGACATACGTTTACCTCAGGATAAATCATCTACAGACAAGTGCCTTCCAGGTCTGGTCGATTCACCAGCATCTTTTAATTTATTTGGGGGTATTATTAGCTTTAGGAGTAGCTCAAGCTTTATTGGTGTGGTTGCAGTGTATAATACGGAGGTCAGAAGCTGCCTGTCCTTCATAAATTGGAAAGAACATGAGACTGAAACACATGAGCAAGACGTTCAGTCAACCAGACAGGTCTCCTTCATCTCCTATAGAAGTCATTTACTGTTTTTATTCACAGATGATAAATTCCTTAAACAAATGGAGGAATGAGCCTTAAACCCAGAGAGGAACCACAACATCTCGTTTCTATTTGCCTCATTATGTACACTTCAGACCGCTGTTTTTGTATTAATTGCCCATTACACTTTTTTCCTGTCTTCAATTAATTGCTGCTACCAGAAACACACTTTAAAAGAACATCTAAAAAATTACATACATACAATGTGTACAAAAACACAAAAGAGCGAGATAACTGTGAAGTAACAAACAAATAAAGAAAAAGAAAATGTATACAATTGAAGTCCTCCCTAAAGAGAATCTGTGGCGGGCACGTTTGCCTGTGATGTCAGATTGTAGAGTGTGAGCCGGTGGAAAGCGGTTTCTGTCTATCTTCAGACAAATATAATGCATTACTGAAGAGAGATTAGGCATACTTCACTTTAGATGAACCGCGCTATTTATTACAAGAACACAAAAGATAAACAATTAGCACATTTTGGCTGAATGTTTCTATACAGTTTGTTGGGGAGGGGTGCTGATTATCAGCAGGGTGACCTGGTTATAGGGAAAGGTTGCCATCACTCTGTTCGGAGTGACTCGGACAGAATAGGGGAAAAGTGCCTTTGAATTCTTGGGATTCCTAGCAGCATGGAGCGCAGGCTCACAACAAGAGGAACAGGGCAACTGGGACCAGTGGGCTGGGGTGGGGGGACTGCCAAGAGCACCCACATCAGAACAAACCCAGTCTGCCTGTGTTCTCCCAGATCGTCACCAATCTCTCAGCTGGCCTTTGTGAGAAGGTCAACCCCTGTACAAAGGAGAAACTCTGGTGCTCTCACACTGCCAGTCAGCATGACAGAACTGCAGCACCTGACCAAAACCACGCCACATCCTTAATCTGCATGGAACAGGCGTTTTCTCTGCACTGGAGTATACTGTTCCAGGACAGTGTGCTTCCAGAGAGGCCTTTCAGTGTAGGGAGTGTCGAGCTCCGGTCAATCAGAGATGGTCACCGGGATTAGGCCTAGGTGCTTAACGTTTTATTTAGCAAGGTTCAGCACATTGGCGCTGTTGCTAACTTGAGTAGGAGTCTTCTTCAGCACCAACAAGAAAAGCACATCGTTTCTGGGCAACCCTGGTCTGAAAGGATGTTTCTGACAATGCAGATCTTCTGGGGGTAAGGGCTTCCCTGTAGTGAGCTGTGCTGTTGGAGTTCTCCGGGTTCCCACCACAGGAAATGATTCATAGGCTGGATACACCAAAAGGCAGCCAGCTTCCTCCTGAGTACAAGCCCATAAGGTGGCCTCCCAAAGTCATCGGTCCCCCCCCGCTATGTTTTATAACATTTGTGTGCGTCATGAAGTGTACCTTTCACACGAAAACGGCAAAGCTCTAGAGTAACAGTCATTGTGCTCCATAATAATGAAGCTGTGAGAACTTCACAGAGCCCTCCTTTCTGAAGAAATCTTCTGTAAATGGCTGCCACTCGTTCAAAGCAATAAAGGAAACGTAAATCTAGACAATACATGCTTCATTACAGCTTTCTTGTGAAGCTATTCATTGCATTAACAATTGCTTATACTGTGTATAAAGCAGGGTGATCTCATGAAGAAAAAGCCAAGGAATGACATGACACACACTCATGTTTGGCTTCTAGAAGGATTGACCGTAAGCAGATCATCTTCAGGATATGAAACACATCCTTCCAAAACCAGAGATTATTTACAAGTATTGTAAAAAATGAGATGAAGCAAATGGCCACATGATGAGTAATTCAGGTTGGTTTGATCATTTATAGTCTGTGCCTCTACCGTTCAAACCATCGACCGTTTTGATGTCATATAGGAACTGGCGATAAAGGCAATTCTAAGGGTGTAGAGAGCAAACACCGAACTAAAAAATGAACATGAAAAGTGCACAAAGGCAATCTCACACTTGATACAGACATATGACTCTAACTTTCCGTTTACTTGAGAGAGCCAACTCCTCCGTGTGAAACGTGACCTTGTTTGAACACCTTAACATAAAGTCTTTGTGTAACGTAGGATTTTTGCCCCTTGGGGGAATTCACCAAAAGGCTCCTCTCTCTAAGTGATACTAAAGGAAAATCTTTTGCACATCAATTAAAAAATATCCTCATTTTATGATGCTGCTCAGGGGCCCCAGGGTAGACGCTTCAGGGTCATCTTAAATTAATGTTACCAGCTGAATTCTAACATGCTCGGAGCTGTCAAAGAGCCACCAATCTGATCTCTGAAAGGTGACATGATGAAAGAACCCAGGCTGCAGGATTACAGAGCCGGCTGCACACTTGGTGGCACCACGACAGTCACTGCGGTTACTACAAACAAAGGGTGGATTCTTCTACCAGCTCTTCATTATGATCCATTGTGTTTTTGCTTCTCTGCCATTAAAATACTGCACTGTGTAACAATTGAGTTGGATGATCACCAAAATCGATTTAAAAAATGACGTGGCACAGACTTTCCAAGTGGATACACCCTCGGACCCGGATTCTGATGCCGTCACTGTGGCTCCAGGTTGTGCCAAGCTGGGTTTCCGTTGAGGAAATGAACTGTTTCCGCACGCTGGAAGGAAATGAGCGCCGGCAGTGACAGAGGATTCACCTTTGCGTCTGGACAGACCCCATGACTCCACACCCTCCGCACCAGCGGGGTCAGCTGGGCGTCAGCACGACCTGAGGTCCTCACGGCATGAGGAGGAAGCACAGTGTGGAGTAAGATCTCCAGGTCATAAGATGTCCTCAAGCAGAGTAACTTTCTGAACAGAGTCTAATTCCAATGCTCAGCTCATTTACATGTACACCTCAACAGTGACCAAAAAAGACTCTTCAGTCTTGGACTAAAAATCTGTGGTATTATTGTAAAATAATTCAAATTTGATGAAAACTCTGGCATTCAATTTCCTGTCATGTTCCAAAAATATGCAATTGGGTGAACTGGTGTTCCTAAATTGCCCACGCTGTATGTGCTCAATTTATGTTAATAAAAAGACCTAATGTCATTTGTGAAGGAAGCATACACACAACCAGCCGATGGGGAACCAAGACGTCTTCTGATTTGTATTCATTAATTTGTCCTGCCTGGTGCTGGCCTGAGCAGGATGGGCTTCCCCTTTGAGTCTGGTTCCTCCCAAGGTTTCTTCCTCCTGAAGGAGTTTTTCCTTGCCACTGTCGCCTTTGGCTTACTCTCTGGGGACTGTGGGCCCGGGACTATGTAAAGCGCTTTGTCACAGTGCTTCATGTTAAAAGCGCTGTATAAATAAAATTGAATTGAATTGAATTGTCAGGTGTGAAGTACTCTGAAATATTAATGTTCTGTTCAATATTCTGTCACAAAGTCTCCATAGTAACTAAGCAGGTTCTGTTTCTGCCCTAATTAATTCAAGGCGATCACGGTTCACACAAGTCATACGTGCTGTTAGATTGACCAGTGCAGTGACACAGTGCTCACTCAGCAGATGCATGCAGTGGAGACTGAATTCCATCTGGGAAGGTCTTTCTGTTGTTATTCACACTAACAGATTGGGACATCTGCTCCTGCATTTGAGGAAAACATCCGTCCATCCATCCATCTTCTAACTTTGCATCCTGGTCATCCTACAGCCTATCCCAAGAAGTCCAAGGACGGGGTACACCCCAGATGGGATGCCAGTCCATCACAGCACACACACACAACCACAACCACATTCTACAGGCAAATTAGGGACAGCAACAAAATCTCTCTGAACCATAAAAACTATTGGCCACACACAAAGGAAATATGAATTTCATACCTCTAGCTGAGCAAAATAATCTGTGAATGATTCACTTTTATTAATGTTAACAGTGATTTTCAGAAAAATGAGCCACTAGGACAGCAACGTGGCAATATATCAATTAATAATCATCTGAGTAGGCCAGAGAGACATGGAGCATGAACTATACATCGGTCAACATAATATTTCAGCCAAGTCAAACAGATTAGGATCAGCTTGCTAAATATGGCTGGTTTAGAAACTGCAAGAAACGTTGGTTCTATGGGTCATTGGACTGCAGGAGGAAACCAGAGTACCTGCAGAAAATCAACACGACATGGAAAGAACATGCAAACTCCACACACACACACACGATTCAAACCTCAGTCCTGGAGTTACGAGGCAGCTGCCCACTGACTCGCTCTATTACTTGAGGAAAACAACAGAGTTGAAATAAAACACAAGGCAAAACATTGCATTGCTCTAAATCTGCCTCACCTTCTTTAACAGCTCTATCACATGATGTTTTGTTGAGTTAGTAAGTGCGGCTTAGGGCACGATAAAGTACAAGCCACAAAGACCTCTTCAGAAAGTCATAGCAGATCCTCCGTGGCTTTACTCTGATGTTACACCAGTGTTCAAATCAGAATTCAGCAGCAGTCAATTCCAGTATACAGGTGACCTTTACGCACAAGACATGCCAAAGTGCAGGGCTATTTAGAATATTTAAAAAGAGTCCATTTATCTCATTTATTCATTCAATATGAATAAAGGCATGTTGGACATGGATTTATTTCCATCTATCCAAGGACACACCGACAGAAGAGAATTCAGGGAATTTTCCAACCCACAAGGTTATAATTAGACAATACATCTTTGCAGTCTTAGTTGCCAGAAGAAATCATTTCAGTGGCACATTTGGGACTGAAACATCAGTGGTTTAATTTGTTCTTTCGGGAACTTGGCACTCCTCCATCCTGGCTGGTGTAAATGCTCATACTTTTAAAATACCCAGATTTGTACATTTCCGTCAGCTTCAGATCTATATCTGACTGCTTCATCCTGACATTTCCTAAGCTATTAATAACATTTACAGGACTTAGGCTGGTTAACCAGTTTTCATCTCTTTTCCTACGTGACACGGAACTGACAGAATAGGTCAGAGTACTGTGGAATATTAAATCCTTTCAACCTTACCCTATTCCACACATAAAATGTATGAAAACAAGCTTCTTTCAAAACAAATAAAACATGGCCAATTTATATTAAGTTGAATCGTGGGCCAGACTGCGTCCCCCTGAACACTAATGTGACTCGGGGTGACAACCAGGAGCAAGGTGATCTTACACGCTGCATGTTTTCTAGCTGTCCACTGCAAGAGAAGCCTGGAAAAACCGATTGTGTGGATGGTGAGTTCCCTTGTAAGCTCACGGTGGTTTAATTTGGGTGGAACTGTGGAAAAATGGATTCAGTAATATTACAGGAAACTCTTCATACTACATTTGATCAATGATTACACCAACATGTGCTACCTCAAGATTTAAATGGCCGACTGATACAGTATCTTTAGTATTTAGACTGTTTGCATCCTTCCCCCGTCACTTCTGTCCATCACATACAATACAAACACAAACTCAATGCTGTCGTTTTCTCCATTTCTCCAAGTATTCTCCATTGGAGCCCTTCTATACGCCTGGAGCAAAGTATGTGCACGTTTGGAAAGGCTGACCGAAGTGCCTGTTGACATTTCAACTTGCATGCATGTCGTTTTGATGAATACGACGTATTCAGTATTCATAAACGGAACACGTGACGTGTCTTGCACAATATTGTCATTGCCAGTTGCTTAACACCCATCAATTTCTCTTTGTTTTATGTAGTGGCGATTTGTTTTCAACTCAGACTCACTGTCGGCTGGCTCAGTGCTGTCCAAATGATGTCAACACAGCATATCCAGTGGTTTATAGTACAAAAACCAGGCAGGGTCCGAGTATGTTATCTACAGGTTAAAAGGCGCATTATTAGCTGCAGTCAAATAGAAGACTTTAATAAGCTGAAGGTAAACAGTCAAGGCAACCATGTGAAGGGGAGAAAAACAGAAGCGTGACGCAGTAGAGCTGTTTAACATCCAGCACCTCGCATTTTCCATCTTCCACACTTTCCTGTTTGTATTCAATGCCTAAGCAATTCTGCTTTTTCCTCTTGCTGTAAAATGTAAGACAGCGATTGCAAAAATTGAGAAATCCACACTGGTCTTAACAATGCAGCCAGCGGCCCAGTGACTTAATTCCCTCAGCCTGCTTGCAGCGGGCGGACACAGCAGCCCCTCTCGTTTCCATCCATCTTCTCTGCAGTTACCTACCTTTCTCTCTAATCGTGTAACCTGTTCGCATGGCTGTCAAGCACACTTGACCTCCACCTACACAGCTTGTGTGCACACGTGTGAACTCGCACGCCTCCGCTTGCATACCACCCTACGTAGAGACGGAGTTAGACGCATTGTTGCCTGGGCAAGGTGGTCTGCTTTCATTTCAAGAATGGGTTTGCTGGAGCCATTTTTCAACTCTGAAGTACAAACACTGACACTAAACAGACAAAGTTCCCTTTTGCCCAAGTCATGGGCATCACTGGCCTACAATGGGAGCCCCCACCTCTGTTCCTGTGCTCCATAATCCCCCCGGTCACATTACCTGCTATTGTAACAGAGGGGTCTCGTATCTACAGGATTGTCCTCACATCACATTGTCCCACACCACTTGCAACACTTTACTGAATAGCTCCAGGGTCTTCAACTGAAAGCTATGAAGTTGATGGATTCTCTCACTAATCATTTTTTCTTAGAAGTTCATCATAAAAAAACAAAGGTGAGATTCAAACAGTTAATCTTCAGTCTACCTCTGAGCTATTTTACTCAGATATCAAGACATCAAAGTTCTGAAAAAGTACTAAACAGCCAGGCTGTCACCCTATCCAAAGAGAACCTCCTGCATTGAAATCAAAGCCAGCTTGTGAGATGGCCTGACATTCTTGACTGCTTCTTTGGTCCTTTTTCTAATGTTGTTGGCAGAAATCATCAATTAGCTTCAAGCAAAATAATCATCTTTAAAATATGTATTGAATCTTTATTACTTGTGTTTTAAATGTTTCTCCTTTGTGGATGTATGCGTGGTCTTCATTTTGATTCTGCAATGCAAATCGAGTTGCTACATGTAGATTTCTGTTCTGTCCAATGAACAATTTATGTTTTTTGTCCTGCTGAGGTGTCCATGTGTAAATCCATTTCCTCAACTGATACTCCAACTTCCAGTTGGTTTACTGCATGATGGCACACTTTTAGGTAGCCGTCATCCTGTCCGTATTTATACTTGCCTTTAAGAACATCAAGTGAGAACATCTCCATGTCACAGAAAAGAACGTCATGATGGTTACATCACTGAATTTATCCATGTCAGTCACATCACCACCATCTTTTTTCCTCTTCATTTGAGAGTACAAGACCTACCCAGCATATCCCCTGTTCTGAAGTACATCTACTTTGGTTGTCCTCGGTCAAAAATGACACTGCAGTGCATTGATGCATCCCTGAAAACAAGGCAACACATTTACACGTGGCAAGAAAGAATGAGACCTGAGTTAGTATAATTAGAATCAACAAAAACTCACAACCACTTAGCTGGAGATTATCACACAACTCCAGCTTTCATATGAAAGAAAAACAACACATACCCGGGCTATTTCACTGACAAATATTCTGACTAAAATTTTGTAAGACAGTGCAAAGCATTCTTCCACTAGGTAATTTTATTTCACGTTCTCAATAAAGATATAATTTCATATTACTCACTAAAAACGACCTGTAGTAGATCACAAGAAGAAAGCATAGAAAGAATAAACTTTAGTCACAATAATTTAGGAATAACATTACCTTGGCTTCAGAATCTCTGCAAAGTACTCCTGTTAGCTGGTCAGCTTGAGAAGGGACAATAGGAGATCAGGGTCCATCGAGGGGGTCTCCTATTTTTGTAAGGCATAGAGCAAACTGTTGAGTTTGATACATAAATTGCCCGTGGAGACTGTGTGGCCCTCTGCAGCTGATCTGCCAAACCTGGCATGTTAGGTAAGGCTAATCGTGTAGATTGTACTTTGACACTATAAGAGCACCGAGAAGCCAGACGACACTTGGCCACTTTGAGCTACGGACTCATCGCAGGTCCCACAACAGCGACTAATGTCTTGAGGGCTCTCCCTATCTCTAACCCCCCACTTGCCCCACTGTTGTTTTGCTAAATAGTGAAAACTAATGCATTCACAGGTAAGTCCATCCACCGTGAACAATTTTTATTGTAGCAATAAAAATGGCACGAGAAGCATAATCACACCGTAACGAATGCAGTAATTTACTACATCAATAATTAAATATAATAAGGGTACTGTGTTGAGAGTAAACAGAACACATTCCTCATTTCGTGTTACTGCAGTATTTCAGGACAGGCCTTTGGTAGAAGTGTCTCCTGGCTGTACGCTTGTCTGGGCCTGTCAGAACGGCTGGCAGTCCCTGAGGCTCTGTCAGAACTGCCTTTTGTCAATTTGACTGCTGCAAAATTTAGGACCTGTGCCACATACCCAGTGTCAGTGGGAAATATATTCTGAAATATCAAGATTTTAACAACAATACTGAAAACTTAAAACAGAGTTTCCAAATTAAAACTGTATAACAAATACACAAAACAGAATCTGCATACATTTCTGAATTGTATATTTCTGTTTCATAGGTCAGTATTTAGACAGAGTCGGATATAGCAGTCCATCAAAGATAGGGCTACATTAAGGTACAACTGCAAGCATGAATGATGTCATCACTCAAAGGCACGTTTACCTCTGAAGCCGTTTGATAGTAAACGCAGTACAAGAAGTCTAGTGAGGTAGTGATGGAAAAAATTTAACTTTTAAACCCATGGTGGGTGGGAGTATCCTGAACTAACCAATCAACTCCGGAGCTAAATGAGGTTTAAGAAGCTGTGGTGGGTGGGAGTATCCTGAACTAACCAATCAACTCCGGAGCTAAATGAGGTTTAAGAAGCTGTGGTGGGTGGGAG
>JAACJT020002717.1:483-11421 GCA_009936485.2 Gymnarchus niloticus
GGGGGGTGGCGGTGTGGGGCGGCACATGACAGCTTTCATTTTACGGTCCCACCATTTATCAGACTTAACATGCTGCTTATCTGAGCTTAAAGCTTCACTTAAATTTACCATTTTGTAATCCAGTGGAACGCAGATAATTAAGGACTAATACTCTCAATCACCTTCTTAAAGGCTGATTTGCCTCACATGCCCTCAAGTCAGTCCTAAGATGCGGGGTGTGCTGCGAATTCAGAACTTAAAGTTCTGGTTCTGGGAGCCCATAGCCCAGGATTGTCCTTTTAAAGACAAACATAACAGCCCTCTTGTGACCACGACAAAAGGAGCCAAGTTCTAAAGGTTTAAGGGAACGATCGTGTACGGACGTTCAGATGACACATTCACACCACGCTGGCATACCAGAGTCTGGCCTGAGAGAATTCAGCTAATTATTCCAGAATGAAACATTCAGCCCAATAAAATACAGCAGATACTGCAGTGCAGGCAAGACGTGAATTTCCCAGTATCATAACCAAGGACTACATCTATGACGGGTCACCAGGCTCAAAACGCACCGTTTGACCTAACGCATGTCCTTTAAAATATTCAACCCTCTGATGTCATGTAAAAGCAAAATTCCAGAGGGGTGTAGTTCAGCGGATTAGGAATCAGTGCCAAGGTCGTGGCTCAAACCTCACGGCTAGCAGAGTAATCAAATCATTGATGGGCCCTTAACGCCAACTTCTCCAGGGGTGACCCTGAACCCGGACCCTCCTCACTTGTAAGTTGCTTTGGACCAAAGCATCTGCTAAATAAGTGGAACTGGCACAAACCGTAGGTAGACACATCTTGTCAGGTTGAGGAGTGACTATCCAATTCGATACCCAAATACCTTTGGACATGGAGCTGCCGATAACCCTCAGTAGTACAGAGATCTCACTCGTGGGACAACTGCTTCCATGCCAAGCTACATGATCCCAATTGCGTCGAACCACCAAGCAAGAAGGCCTGACTGCCTAACGGATTTCCAAGCGATCGTTTAATCTGCTCCTCTTCCTGGGTTTATCTTGACAAACTTAACTTTAAGAACTGAAGAGCGAAATGGCTGAAGGACATTTTAAACGAGCATTTCCACTCACGCAGCAGACCCTTCCACAGTGATGTTAGCCGGCCCTTATCGTGAGACTCCAGATTACATGGCGAACCAGGATGCAACAGTGGGAGTGAGCGGGCTTTTACGGGCGAGGGCACGACCCGGATGGCCGGTGCGGTTCTCCATTTCTGCAGACACCCTCATTCTAGTATGTCTGGACATCCCAATCAAGTTAATCGGGACAAGAATGGGGAAGAACAAGAAGGTGGGGGACTCTCCTCCAGGTAAAAGCTGGGGGAGGACCGAGGAAACGGGAATGGAAGGTTATTACACTCCACGAGCCGACACAGGTGCCGCCGTCGACCATTACAATCACAGCTGCAGCTCCGCCGATCATTACTGTGCTGTAAGAGGGCCATCTCTGCGCAGACCCCCCCCCAAGGATCAGAGCAAACGAAGATGACAAATGGCCAGGCTCCACGATGAAATAAAGGACAGAGAGAAAAAGAGCGGCCATTCTTTTAGCAAAATCTCACCAGAATGGGATTCAGCATCCATTGTTTTTTTTTTTGTTTTTTTTATTACACCCCTCACACACGTGCCTGACCAGTGAACAATCTAAAAAGGCATTCTGAAAACTGGGCATTCTGGGAAATTTCATTCAGTCAAAATGGAAATCCACTGCAAAGGAGAGAATGCATAACACTGAGAACATTTATACCTTAAGCGACTGACAGTAAGCAGGCACTCTCCTTCCTTTAAATTAAAACATGAAACGACAATGGAAATCCCATCCCCATTCACTGTATACCACAAACATCTTGTGCACTGCGAAGTGCTAAGCTTTCTTTAAACGTTACAATCTATTTATCAGTCACAATACTCCAGTACTGCACAGAATTGTTTTCCATCTTTGGAGCAATCTTCACACGAATACGCCAGGTCCTGGCCTCTCGCGATGATATATCGATTTTCTTCCCCCTCTCCGGCTTTCATTCCGTAAGACACATGCTGAAGGTTAGGCTGCTCTGTGTTAAATTGCACTGGCGAGAGCAGAAAACCTCTAGCCTCGTTCGCCTGTACAACGGGCTTAAAATTCAGCAGTGCAGCATCCACACAGCTTTGCTGAGGGCGGGACCGGGGAAACATAGCGCCACCGCCACCCCTCCCCCCCCGGCTTCCTTAATTGGGCTTTGAAACGGCTCTCAAGGCCGGTGGATTTGGAGGAAAGCAGGGTTTTGTGTCGAGGAGGTGAAGGGACGTGAAGACCTGAAGAAGGTGCATGGTCTGTGAAAGGACCCTGGAAAACTGCGACCTCGGAGATGCCAGATGGTTGAGCAAACGTGACCAAACGGACTCAACAAACCCCAAAAGGGGCTGGCTTCTCGCTCCATGCTCACAGCTTTCTTCTCCTTCTCCGGATTTCCTAAACCGGCTGGTTAAGTCCACTGTCGTTGCTGTTTTTAATAAGTCACAAAGGAAACAGAAGCAGACTTCCACATTGTTGAATTAATCGATTAAGGGACGCACCAACACAACAGATCACCCGCTGTCTCTGTGAAGAGCTCCTACCAGGGGAGGGAAGACAGGCCCTTTATACCTCTCATTTCCAGAAGCTTCTCTCAGTCCCATAATTCCCCTACAACCTTGGGGCAGTACTGGGCTGGAGATGCCACCTTGCACCCTGATTGTCTCCTTTCAGTGTTTTCTAAATGGTGATTGGTTTCCTTTGTCACTAGGGACCGTTACTAGGTGCCGTTGCCAGGCAGGGCCCCCATTATTCCCAGGGTCTGAGATCTTTGCCTGAGTCCGTATCTTCGCGGCCTTGCTAAGCCCCCAACCACACAGCTTCGCAGAACACACATCTGGTGTTTGTCTTTCATCCTTCTGCTCCCTTTCACACTATCCTCTACTGGAATAAAGAGCATATAGAAATTATAACGGAAAATCCATTGTTATATGCACATGTATGAATCACGTCTGGCGCTCAGATGCTACATGTATAGCTACCAATAATATTGTGCATCCACACCACCACTGTAGCTTTCACCATGCCATTCCACTTGAAAACACTTAGTCATGAAATGTTCTCCTGGAAACCGGTAAGATTCTCGCTGCGACAAATGCTTACCGCTCCAGAAGATTCCCGAATGACCAGGAGATCCACCCTGTTTCCCAGATTTTTAAACCCTAACCCTAACCCCCCCAAACCCCACAAGCTTTGCCTGGATGCACACCCCTCTGAAGCTACCACATCTATCTTCTAGATTTGTGGCAAATGATCAAATGAAGACTACAACCTCACCCAAGGGACAGCACGTTAAAACACAGAGCTTGGGAAGGAGAACAAAGACGGAACAGCTCACACAGGGTTAAAATGGGTCTCTTTTTGCCCAAAACAATTTCAGTGTCACACCAATGGTGGCCCGGGGGCCATGTGCATAACTGCATTTCCTGGGCTTTCTGCCAGTGATGCACAGATAACCTTCAAAAACATATTTGCTTTTTCCCCCCATTCAGAAGACTAAAGGTAATTGGTTTCGCTGAGCCAAAATTACATTTTTTTTTTCTTCCCCCTACTGATTCATATATTACCCAATTAATCATGGAGATTGGGAAGAGACACTGGGCTAGCGGGCTTCAGAATGGTAACTCGTTAGGGAATTTCAACAGGAACTGAAATAAACAGCATTGTGAGGAAGTTATCTAACCAGCAGTACAACTAACTAGTCTCTCAGTCATACCCCTTCCCCCATCAATAATGGTGACACTGGCCAAGCAGATCTTTTCAGATCTTGCCTGTTATTTGGGTCAACCTTCTCAAGGTACAGATGGTAAACTATCACTTGTTGTCAGACACCACTCAGCCGCACCACATTCTGCTCAAACACTGGACCTCGAGCTTCAGCGGTTACGGCGTTCATGTCCCTTTAGCACTTCTGGAGCTGAACTGAAGCTCCTGAGAAACGGGACCACAAGTGAGCGTTTGTACCGACCAACCAGGAGAGAGAATCAGCTGACACACAGCAGACGGGTAAACGACCGTTTTGTCACCTTAAATACGGAAATGGTCGACACAGCGAGAACCTGTTGCGCTCAGCAGCAGTAAAATCCCTGTCCAAAAAAACTGCCGATGCAGCATGGAAAGACCGTGTAAACCGTACAACCAGATGACGGGCTACACGCGAGGTCTTCATCACGTTTGCAGCACTTGGTAATATGAGAGGAAATGGCTGGCGGTGAACACAGAGGCATGTCGAGGCTTATAAAGCGTCTCAACCACCAAGCAGTGGCTAAGCGATGAACGAAAACAGCGGTGGAAATCGTTCGTGTAATGAAGATGCTGCTTAGGCGCATCTTAAGTTGAATTCAACTCTGTGTTGCCACACGGGGGTACAGTAGTGTCCAGATCTAGGGGTTTATGACTGACCACCACCCCTCAAAAAAAAAAAAAAAAATTTTCTCTGAGTTTTGTTTTTGTTTTCTCACCATTCCCAGCAACCAGGGACCCCCAAATGAAAATAGACCTTGGCTCACCAACGTCTGATCACTTAAGTAGGGACTAAGAGGAGGGCTTCAACAGCGCTCACCCCAGGGTAATCCTCCATGAATGTTTTTGGCTCCAAGCAGGCATGGGAATTTTCTTTTATGCTTCACCCTTTAATGCTGCCTACATTTCGCATGTACAATATGTTTCTGATGACCCCCTCCGACTGCTCAGCGGACCCCAGACCGAAAAGGCCTACAATGCCACACTGAAGCGAAAATCAATCACCACCCTCTCCTTCTCATCATGAAGTCACTCCTTAGCAGCTAGCAAACGAGGAAGAGAGAGGGAAACATTTTACGATTTCTTAGACTACTTACTGTAATCTAAAGTCATTTACTTATTGGCCCATTAATCTTTCTGCTTTCTCCTACACTTCTCGGTGACCTCACGTCCAGTGGCATTACGATAAACTCTTGAATTTTAATGCTTCTTGGCTTTTTCCAATACGGCTGTACAGGCTGACAGGTCTTTCACACATTTCCCCAGATAGTCTGCAAATCCCTGGTTCTCAGTTCGCAGGAGAGAGAGAGGAAGGTTTCAGAAGCATGGCTCCAAGATCCATTATCATAAAAAAAAAAAAAAAAAAAAAAAAAAAATAGAGGAAGAGAGGTGAGTGCAGCAGGCTAGAATTCCACACTGGTGTAGTCACCCAGTTAGACCAATAAATCATTCAAGACCTTTAATTAATACTTCATAAGACCAGGTCATGTGTGCAGACCCAACACGTTAAGAGACGAATTCCAAAAGGCCAGTTTTTAGGACCCCACTGCCAGAGGAATCCCAGAATTCACTAGGCCGGCAGGCTAGTCGTTCTCACACCTCAGGAGATGCGTACGAACGAAAGACCCAACGACAATTTGATCCAGCCTGGAAATGGGTAACCGAGAGAGACTGACAGTCCTGACGAACCGAGAGAAAATGGCCGTGATGTATTTGCAAATATCACACAAGAGCGAGGGATTTTAATGAAGAAAGGTCAACAGCCCCTGCAGTGGTATGACCTCCTTGGTGAGGACATTCCATCACCATGAGAGAATGACATTTAAGCAAAATTTGAAAGCGACAGACTGAGCAGTGGAGGAGTCAGCCTTCAGCAGAATTCATTTTGACCACCATACTTGCTTCGCAACTTCTCTGTACATTTTACCAGAAAACTAATCAGAGGACAATTTAGTCACAGACATTTCAGTGTCGGTCGGAAAGATTTGGAGGAAATTGCCTTTTAATTCAATTTGGCCAACACAGCCGCTCGCTGCGCGCTAATGTACTGGAGTCGCTGCCAGAAAAGGGTATTTCTGCACAGGCGTAACCATGGCAACCATATAATATATTCTAAAAACTTCCTGTTTACATATGCCATATAATACTTGCCTTTGAGTTATTCAGGGAAAGTTACATAAAGTAGACCTGTTGTTCTGGATAAGCTCTGATTAGAATGAATTTGGACACAGCCATGATTTAGGTTACAGCGATCATGTTTTTAACTCACAATGCTCCGTAATCCCATAATTTTATTTTTTTTCTCTTTTTTTGTTTATGTCTGAAACTTTGCAGAAAGACGTTTGAAAATTCATCGGCAGCCACATTGTTTATCACGGCAAGGAAGGTGAAGAGGTCGTGGAGCACAAAAGGTCCAGATGAGCCCAGGGTGAGACAAAAAAGGCTAAACGTGAAGATTCAATGGGGTCCGGCAGAGCTGTTTGTCGACGCGTTTAAGACCTGTTACGTTTTAGGCACCTTTCAGAGAAATTATGGGGGCTTTCTAAAAAGAATCTTTAAAAAAAAAAAAAAAAAAAAAAAAGACTGACTTTTACATTTGGCGTAAACATTTCATTTAATGCAAAGCTGGCATTTGTGACTAAAACACCAGAGAAGATGGTCTTTTAATCATCCTTAGCGAGCGGTCGCATGTGATTAGGCACACTTCAGTATAACAAACCTCATTAAATTAGAATTAGCTAGCCGAGGGAGGGTCAGAGAGCCCCAGAACTGTCAGAAAAGGTGGTTTACCTCACAGGGGCACCCCCTCATGGCCTCTTTGTCAGATATTATCATCACTGACCACCTCCCTTCAAAAGGCACACACACACACACACACACACACACACACACACACACACCACAGGGACTTGACCGATCCCACCGCACGTTGCCATGGATGCAGAGGCAGGCCTAACCACACCTCACTGTGCCCCCAGTTTGCGGCTGCCGATTTCCCGCAGCACCACTCCTGATGGGATCTCGAGGCCACGGTGGCTCGCTTGTTTAAAAGGCTCCCACGTCCTCTGGGTCACTTGAAAGCGCACATAGTTGAAGTGTCAAGGAATAGTGTGCAGTTCTAGGCCCCCTTGGCACACGACGTGAACGGCGCCGTTCCAGGGTCAGCCTTTCCGGTGATTATCCTGGCACAGAATCCGACAGACAGGCCATTTTACATCTCTGATTATAAGGGTCCTGTCACAGGTCCGAGACCCATGGCCACAGGCCACCACTCCCCATTCCGACATCCTTTCTAAATGGTTGCTTGTTAATTGCAGCTCTTCATTAGCTTAATGAGCAAAAGGGAGTCTCAACTGTGCATCGGCCTGGTTAAAAAAAAACAAAAAAAAAACCCTGAGAGCAGACTGATTCAATAAGGACAACTGAAATATCCAAGCAGCGTGACCTATCGATACAACTTTCTTCATATTCCTTCTCCTCTCCCCCAAATAACCACGAGCCTGATACATGTATCAATAATTAAAAAGCTTTTTTTTTTTTTTTTTTTTAATTTCCTGCGTGAGTCAGAGTGAGGCCTGTTTTACCGGCATCATTCTGCAGGACCTCTCAATTTTATCTTCAAACACCATCATGGGACTCCACAGACTTATGGAATTAAATATTTATATGAATAATTTCGGGCCTAATTAAAAGCAAAGACAGACAGGGAATTGGTCCTGCAACCCACTATAGCTGGGACTTCCGTGTCACGTCCCTTGCCACCAACACCCTGCCAATTCCTACCCATCGCCGCCCCTGAGGGGGTATTAGAGTGGCACATTTCTGAGATACTGCTATAACGAAACCCGCTTGCCTGTCCGTACATTAAACGCTGATAAAGGTGCACGAATCCACGCGTCTCCCCATGGAAGAAGCAGCGGGACGTGTTCACAGAAGCCACCCGAGCTGTTAGGGATGGAGCCACGCGGAGTGACCTTCACGGCCAGTTAGCCAACACCGTAAGGGCAGCTCCTGGCACCATTTCAAGGCCTGTTATCAACTGAGAATTAGTGCTTTAAAGAGCACTGCAACGTCATGGTAACCAAGCGACACTCGTTTTGTTCTTTGTGACCGCTAACGATTACACATTTCTTTAAGGTCTTATTAAGCCCTGTACCTAAGGCTAGCACCTTGGAGATCGATTTTTTTTTTTTTTAAAACTTTAAATTGGACTTTTATTGCATTTGCTGATTAAATAGCCACATATAGCTAACATTCATTCATCTGAAAGCCAGCAGTCTCGCTCCAATTTAGCCCAAAAGTAACCTTATCAATCAGCCCAAAAATTCTACTGGCCATTGTGGCACACAGCCATTAACAGCAGCCAGAGGATGAGGAAGAAACTAGGCTAAGGGCTTGAGAACATGCCTGTTGACGAGGAAGGCTGTACCTCTTGACTGTGGAATAACAACTCTGTACAAGCCTTTTCAACACCCAATGGGAACACAGAACACATGAACAGCAGACACATCCCAACGACGGGGGGAGGTTAGGAGAGACAAGTCCATTGAGGAAGAAGGGCCTTTGGGGTGGACCCAACATTAGTGTTTCGGGGGGGGGGGGGGCATGGCAAAGGCGTAGACAAGACAGAGAATGAGACAGACAGCGGTGCAGTCACACACACACACGATCCTTCCCCAGGAGACTCGCACGCTATCTATCTAGCTCCTCAGCAACAATCTGTTGAGGGATATTTATAAATCAAGAAAGAGCCGCTGTGGGAAAACCGCTTGGGAATGGAGCCATCGCTCAGGCACGCGGGACTCGCATCGTGGCAAATCCGATTAGCGCATAAACTTCAAGAGCCGTCTCTCACCCGGGGAGGGCTCTCGGCAAACACCGCTGCTCACCTTTCGCCGACAGCAGCGGGGGGTAAAACAGCCAGGCTGTGGGCGCCTTCAAGCACTGCCGTTAATTAGTATTCTTAACGAGCACAAAGACCCGACATGATGCCGACGGTGCAGATTCACCTTTTATGAGTCGTCCCACTCCAGATAACTTAATCTGCGTGGTGCCGAGCTGATCCGATATGCTTACAGGTGACATTAAGGTGGACGCCGTGAGGCCGGCATGGACATCCAGCCGCTTGAGAGCAAACAGAACATGCGGTGACGGGCGGCCGTCAGCTTGACGGCAGCAGGCTGATTCCCACTAGTGAAAATTACACTGACATTTATTTACTTGTGTAGGAGACACTTCTGTGCAAAGCAGAGAATACAGCCGTTAAAGAGTGGATGATGGCGCTAGGTGCTGCTTTGTGCTCCGCCCCTTCCCACGGAGCGGAGAGGACCGGTACTGATATAGCGCAGGCAGGTCAGTACTGATCAACTGCCCTTTTCAAAGGTGGCGCCGCCATTTAGCGAAGAAACCTTCCTGACAGCACTGATCGCTTGAAGTGGGCTGACAGCTAGCACAAGGCAGGACAATAGACTGAGTGTGTCAAAGTGCCACCCCATAGAGCTTAACAGGAACAGGCATCGACTGCCCACCTACCCCAGGCCACACCCCTCCTACCCCATCCTTACCCCCTTCCACCACAGAAAAACCTAACCAAGGGGGCATCCGGCAGGATCCTTCGGCATGGCTGGCAGTTCCACACTCCGGCCCGTGCCCAGAACACACAGTTAAAGAAGAGCGGTATCGCCCCCGCCTTTATCCCTTTGTGCTGGGAGTCCAGTGATATGTTCTTTAGTTCTAAATGTCTCACGCGAAGCTGTCGGCTAATCGGATTTAATACGTTTACCCAAAGCAACTTGCCATTTTACCCATTTATATGGTTTGATACTTTTCCTGGAGTAGTTCAGCTTAAGGTACAACACCATGGCCTGACCCAGGACCCCTGGGACACACTGCTGAACCATCAGACTCAGTGCCCCGCCTCCCACACATACAGTACTGTATACACATTATGAAAGCTTACACATTCCAAAACCTGAGCCAAAACGTGATTTAAAACATGGAATTTAAAAAAAAATCTTGACTTGTTCCCGGACTGAACGCACCATGTCTACGGCAAGCACCCATTAACGAAACAAACCTTTGTGGGGTGTGGGGGGGGCAGAGACATTGTGAAGACATGGAAGAGCGACGGTAACCTTCGGCAGTCATAATGACCAAAAGCGTAACAAGACTCGGTATGAGGAATTTCCCGCCATCCCGCGCATGTCGTACCAGCTGCTTCTCGTGTGCCCTTCAAGAGCCTTTCCTGCCCCGCTGGCAGACGAGCCACGTAATTGTTGACAAATTAAAATTTCATACATACATCAAAATATTCAATATTCAGCTGCTGAATTGAGAAGCAATGAAAAATAAAGCCCATCTAAGAGAGAATTAGATCTCAATGTACTGCTCATAAAATATTAACAAAATGAGGGTCATTTCCCCCCTTCCGAAAGAGGGCAGGCATCTCTTACGCACTGATGGGATCATCTATACATTAACCCCCAAAGTGTCATGCACTGGATGGGGACAATCCAGCTAACTGCTGACAGATTTCCATTTGGAGTGCTGTAAGGGTCGATGTTTTAATTTGAGGTGCTTCAGCCATTTGCGGGAAGGAGAGTTGATCTTTCTAAACAGGAAAACACCCATCAGCCCTTTGCTTTCAGTAAGGGCCCAGAAACACACACACACACACACACACACACACACACACACACACACACACACACACACACACACACACACAGAGTATGGCATTATGACAAACTTATTATTAATTACTATACAGGTACAGCCCTGTTTCATAATACTGTGATTCAACTCCCCCTCGACTCCAGGGGGCACTCTTCCCTGTCAGACCCCCACATGGGTTACCAAGAGTTCATGGATATAAATCGTTCAAATCTTTCAGCATAAATCTTTTAAAATTTACCAAGTGCATTAATTAGAAAAACTAAAAATACCATTCTGTATAAATACATAATTTGCATACACATCCACCCACCCACCAACTCACACACACACACACACACACACACACACACACACACACACACACCAGGGCAAAAGAATCAGCGCCACCTAATAACTCCAACCACCCAAGAGAGACTCCAGTTTC
>JAACJT020002718.1:0-11413 GCA_009936485.2 Gymnarchus niloticus
TAGACTTGGATTATTGTGATATTGAATGGTTTGCCTTGTATTCGAACAGAGATCATTCTGTCATTTTTGAGATTGTAATACTGCATGTATACAAATACCTTATTACAAGTAACAGATCAAATTACGAATAAGTCTGACAGTGAATCACAACTGAAACCTTTGCTACTTTTGGGGCATCATACTCTAAAGATTCCATATAATGTTTAACTTTAAAATGATCCATGTATTAGATAATGGGATTTAAATAGCTGTTCAGCGTAGCAAGCACGATACATGAAAGGGTTAATTGACCAGCCTTTTGTTTTGCCTGCTAACATCCTAATGAAGCAAAAGTGTCTCTCTACAACAGCATGACTTTACTGCTGTTTTTCTGGAAATTCACAGAATACAAATGCATCAGAAAATGAGTTTTTTTCCATGTTAAGTGGTCAACATTCATAAATCTTGACTTTAACTGCACGCTGCTGTAATGCTGATGAGTATCCCAGGCGTGAAAGCTATTTAGCCACCCCCATTCAGGGAATGCAATAGTGGTACTGCGCTCTCATTTAATTTATTCGTAAATCTTGTAATATCAACCATGCCGGCTGAGATGTCAATAAGCAAATATGTCAAAGTAACAAAAACTTTATACCCCTCACCTCTCTATTTCTTAATATGGTCAAATTTGTCCTTTGGTAGATTTACTTTTAGTTGGTACGTTTTTATTCATATTTACCAATAGGCCTATACATGTATCATTATGACTTCGTAGGTGCACGGTCCATTTTTACACATTTTTCCTTTCGTGTAATTTTTTAATCTGTTGTGACATTCTGATAAAGATTTTAAAGTTTTGCCTGGTTTATACAGGACACGTAAGAATACATAAATCTGCAGAGATCTAACGCATACAGTAATAATGAATTGCAGCTTAAGTATAACCAGCAGATGTGAAACTTATAGCTGAGTTTGTCCAGTTGATTCTCCTTCATGTGCCTGGGCGCAGCGCTGCTCCGCCTCCCATGAAGTGCAGTTCAGGATGTACAGTAAATTACTGTAGCGACTCCTTATTATACACCGCCCTGCTAAGAGGGTCAGGGCAAAGCACCATCTGAATTATATTTAGAAAAACGTCACATTCGCAAGCGACGGGAACAGGACACTTCAGGCTTTTAATTATAGAGGGATAATTCGGATTAAAAAAAAAAACTGGTCGTCACTTTAAAAACACTTTGCTGTGCGTTTTGCTTAATTCTGTGGGAGCCTGGAATTTAATCGCATCTGGACTGCAAATCCTACGTCGGTGTGTTAACACGCGACGTGAAGTATTTTCCTATTTTTCACAAGTTTGTTTGAGGAATATTGAAAGGTGAAGCTTTAGACTTCGTACGATGGCGGGATTCTGTTGCCTGTCAGCGGAACAGAGAGAATGTAGAAGAATCAACCAAGAGATTGAGAGACAGCTGAACCGGGACAAGAAGGACTCACGCCGAGAGCTCAAGCTACTTCTGTTAGGTGAGTAAAAAAAACATACCCGCAGTAAATGCTGAACTCAAATGAAGAGTTAAACTTCAAATTGGGAACTCGTATCCCATGCTGTCGGGCTGGGTGCGGGTAAAAACCGAGCCAGAATAAGCGAGAGAAAGTCCAGTGAAACAGTCCACTCAGAGGGTGACAGGTGCACTAGCTAGATCAGTTCATCATCATCAAATCGCTTCTGGGTTACTGTGACGTTTTATATTTATTGTTTTTAATATTAAACCAGTTAGAGATGAATATACTGTATATATAAACTATATATCTCCCTCCTCAGGTGATATCTATACAAAGAGTACTTTTTAAGTACTCTTCAATGTCCAAAGTAGTTCTAGGTATGTGCCGTTGGCATTTTTTGCGGTTTTCTGAGCACCACAGTCCACTAACCAAAAGGTGTCGGACGAGACAGTGACGGTTTGACACTGGCTAAAACTTGGTCGCGTTTCATTCCTGTATGCAAATTATATCCAAATACACACGGTGGTCATGAAGCTCTTGCTGCTTGAAGCGCTCGGGAGTGTGGCTTTGTAACAGTGGAAACTGACTATCCAACTGTTTCCAGTTTCACTCTCCACTTTTTCTCCAGTTTCATACATTTTTCTTGCTGCTCCTTGCTACCTGTTTGTATTGCGGTTAATCTTCAGATTTAATATTGAGAAAATGCTTTACACATCACTGCGATTTCTGAATGAGTTAGTAAATGAGTAGTGGTCTGTGACTTTATATCAGGCTGCTTAGTAACACAAACGGTGTGGCAAAGTGCCTCAGTGTGTAGTACTATTGCCTCAGATCGCCTGGGTTGATGGTTTGACACCCTCTCCTGATCAAGGTATGAGGAGATCTCTCCATGGTTTTCAGGCTTCCTCCTGCAGTTCAAACATGTATACATTTTCCAAGCTTTCATAACATATTGAAGCATCACAACAGATAGCTGTCATTCCATCCATATATATATATATATAATAGTAATGGAGGTACATCCCAACATAATTACTGGCATCATGTGCATGGCAGCACACTGGATGACTCGACATCACTGGGGATTTAATTAGAACTTTCACAGGGTTAATCAAAGGTGTTTACAGGCATGGCTGGTAACTCTAAAGGGTAACTTTGTCCAGCTTCATGAAATGTACACATGTTCTCATCCAGTAATGTTTATTTCTCCTTATGAACCATATTGTCCAGCGACTTCAACATGGTAAAACCTCTACAAGAGCCAAAATCATTGAAGATAATTGATTAAAATTTCTATGTTGTATTAATGTCAATTTTTATTTTAATATTTTGATTGATTTTTAATTTAAACCAATAGTTTCTGTTTCATGTTGATAGTTTATTGGTTGCCATCAAGGGAAGAGGTACCAAAGACATTTTAACCATTCTCAGCCATATCACATTCTCTGATTTCAATTTTTTCCACTAGGTATCTTTAAATCTAATGAAACCTAGGATGACATGTGTGCTGTTTGATTTTATCACATAAAATCGAGGAAATTTCACATTAATGAAGAATACTGGATGGAACATATGACAGCAAAATTAAGTTAACCAACTGCCTTTCTGCTACTACCAGTACTTTCATCAAGCCCTCTGTTTCAGTGCTAGGCCTATATGAAGAAGCCTTGAATCCTTGAAATTAATTGTGTGTAAAAGTTAAACATTCAAATGCACAAAATCATAAAAGCAGGTTGACGATTTGGACAGTTCACTGAATTAGACATGTTTTAACAAAACTTTAAAAACAAACTTACATTTTGATGCAACCCAAAACTTTGGGTTGCAGAGTCTATCTAGTTAGTTTAGTCTGTTCATTTTGGATTCTTTAGCACTGCTTGTTTTTATAACGTTTTAATAAACAGTATATAAAAGTTTTCCAAAACAAGAATGTCCTGAATTGCAATCATTCATTAGGTGCATATACCTAATGAAAGCATGCATCCTTCAACCATCTTCTAACTCCTTGACCTGATCAGGGTTGTGGGGGGTGGAATGAGATGCTAGTCCAACACAAGCCAGATGCACAATCATGCATCACAGTCCACTTTGAGATACCTTAATGGACAGCATAAAGAAACTTGCACAACTTCCAAACTCCACACACACAGAGCAGAGGCAAGATCCAAACCGCTAACACTGGAGGTGTGAGGCAACAATTCTGTTTGGTGTGGTACCATGTCACCCCTGGATAACATCTGATGTTATACTTTAAAACTGTTGTACAGGTGTTGTGACATAGGGTTATACTCAACTCCACTTTGGAAGTTTAGACATTACCTGATGGAGAAGTGATCACACTGTAGGTCTTATTCTTACAGTTCTGTCAGCTTATCAATATTGATTGGGTTATGTGCTTTCCGTAGAGCGCAATTTCGCAGTGTGACATACTGCACGAAAAAGCCTCCATTGGTTTTCTCTGGAGCAATATAAGATATCGATATTGATAATATATATAACCTCCATCCAACCTGACAAACCGAAATGATAAGCGTTCCATTAGTCCCAATAAAATATGCACCCAGTCCCTTCATGTCATCTGTAAGAAGCTAAAGGTCTTCAGGAAAACAAAGCGCAGTAACAGCTCACTGATGATTATGAAAATGCTCTTGCCGGGGGCTGGCAAGCTATCTCTGCGTTCAACAGTAACAGCATCTCCAGGGGCTTTCCCTGGCCTTCGCACTCATTACCATCGTGATCTTCTGATGTCCTCTAAGCATAGCAGCTCTCCATTTTGCCATGCTCAAAACCCAAATTTAAGCTAAGATTTTTATTTGTTTTTAAATGGGTTTGGGTGGTTTCCAGTATTAGTTATCCTTTCATATCTAATCTGAGTCAGCTCAGAATTACCACGGTCGATCTGCCCTCCATTTGGATGGCCTTCCTTTGTAATAGGAATATCTGCACACTTGCGCCTGCTTATGACATGAATGGAAACATGCAGCTCCAACCGTCCTGTTGGATGCAGTGGGACCGAACATCACAGAAGCTGCCATGTCTCCTTCTGGGTCTCAAGTATGCTGTACTTTCCCCAGAAATCTCAGACCTTCATTTCCTTATGGAAACTAACTGGTTGGTCATTTCACCCCATTCTACTCCCCACCCAAACTCCAATTTGTTTAACAAATCATCCTTCTTAGGATTCCTGTGTGTTTTTTTTTCCCCTCAGATGTCTTAAGGACTCTTTGGTTTTGTATGTGTGTCCTATGCCAAAGGCGATAATTGTGTTTAAACAAACGCAGCTTCATGACAATCAGCAGAGCTACCTGCTCCGGGCACGAAAACATTAGCTTGGTGGGGACAGCATCTCCATAAGTCAGGAGTTTAGCTCCGTAGTTTGAGTAATGCCAACGGAGTGCATTCCCATCATATTAAACTCCCCCATGAAGTTTCTGTTTAGTTTTTTTAGCTGCACCTGGAAAGTTTCGCACTCGGGAATAGAGCAGCGTTTTGTAAACCTCCGACCACTTCTGGAGAGTCACACTGAAAGACATTTCCCTGACTGGCCTCGGTCCCGGCTTCCCCTGAACACTGTTTATTCCCGCAAACCCTCAGCACCCCTCCATCTGGAGTTGACCGCTTCATAAACCCAAACACGGTAAATGTTCCCTTTCCAGCTTGGATGGGGTGGAGTGAGGTGCAGCAGGGGGACGTTTGAAGAGGGAAGACACGCGGTTGAAGTTAATTCACCTGCCCACAGGTCTCTGGAGCTCATTGTTTGATCAGCAGTCTGAGTAGATCCTTTAGTGCCTTTAGTGCTATCAGTCTTAGACATGGTAGACTGTTCTTCACAAATGCTCTCAGAGCAGTCAGAGTTTTCCTAGCACGATATAGTAGAATTAGCACTGAAACATGGCTGGCATGAACAGGAAGTAGGCGACTTATTGTAATAAGAGTTTTCTGCTCCTGAAATGATGTGAATGACACAATGGTGTTGTACTATGTATTTTTCTGTGGTGAGGAGAGAGTTAGATTATAAGCTCCATCTTAGCAAATGTGGTTTTCTAGTCTTCCAAGACAGTATGATTTATATTGTCCGCCATGTTGGGCTCCTGCAACTTGACAGAATTTTTGTGTCCTGTAGTAAACAGGGTTGTTTGAAGGTATTTTCAAGGATAGTGTAATATTACCCCACTTGCTCACCTTCTGGGGGCGCTCCTGCACCACTTCTGATTCCACCACACACCTGTTTCCAGTTATTCAATGGCACACCACTTGCCTCATCATCGGTCCTGTTTAGCTCTTCATGTCCCAGCAATCATTCACTGCTCAGTTGTCCCTGTCACCCTGTGCCTGTTCCTGGTCCCTATCTCCTCCTGTTTCACTTTTATCCATGATCTCCCAGTAAAAGTCTTTCCTGTTACCATCTCAGTTTGCTTCCCGTGGTCATCTGTCTCCGCGAGAGGATTCCCAGTGCGCCCGTGACACATCGTCAGTGTTTTGTGATACTTGTTGCTGTAAATTAAATGTTGTTTCAAACATTCATCCATCTTCTAACTCCTGGAAAGGGTCACAGGAGGCCCGAAGCTGGGGAACACCATGGCTGGGATGCAGGTCCTTTGTAGGATACATGGAATTCTCAGGCAACCTAGAGATGCCTTTTAGCCTAACTCCATGTCTTTGGACTGCAGGTAGTAAAGATAATACGCAGAGGAATCCTGTATGACACTGAGAGAACTTCATATACATAGAATAACAAAGGGGTTCGAACCACCAGCCCTGAAGGTGTGAGACACCAGTGAGCCACCATGCTGCTTGGTTTTAAACTTGGGAAAATTTGTGCAAACAGACTAGGCTTGTCTAAATGATTTTCCTGAGCATCTTTCTAAATCCATATAATGCTCAAAAGGCAAGCATCAGCAAATGAGGCACACATCCTGATCCACCTTGTAGGTGCAGCTGAAAGCTGGGGCACTGAGCAGCCGGTTGGGGGCGTGTATGCGTTACCTGGTGGGATTACGAAACAGCGTCGTAGGAATGCCTTCGTGGCTAAAGTATGAGAGGGACTTCCGATATATTGAAGGTCAAACAGCTTCCCTGAGTCAGTGGCCTTTTTCCATCCCTGAAAAGATTTTTTTTCCTAAAGACTAATGTGTCAGAGTATGTGGGGCTCAGTGCAGCACAGACATACAACATGTTCGTTGGTGAACATTTTTGCCGTTATTCTTTTATCCTGTATTCTTGCACAGGAGGTGAGGCTGAAAGTGTTTCCATAAAACAAATGAAGAAAACCAATAAAAGCATGAACAAGCTGATGTGGCCAAACAAATATTTTTGGTACTGACCAGGTGCTATTCCCAGGTACGCCACATGGGGCAGCAGTAGGCAGCACCGGGCTAATCAAGGTCTGTTCCAGCATTGGGCAGTTTGAGTCCATTGATGGCTTGACAGACAAATGACAAACGGTGTGGCAATTACTAACTGACTGACTAACTAACTGACTCAATGGCGACTTTGAAATTGTGCGAATTTTGCTTTTGGGAACTGTCCGATCAGGAGACACGAACGCTGCCAGGTTCGCAAACATGTTTTGGATAGTGAAAGTGAATATAGATGCAACTGACCTCACATTCCATGTGATAAAGGACATCATCAGCTTCATTTTCCTACAGTTCTGTTTATGGCTGTCTCTCCTGTTTTATATAGGCTTAATTCTGGCACTCATCAGAAAGCATGCCGTGCACTATTCTGTTTTAAGGAATTTATCATTTGTGAGTAACACTGACCTAAATTCTCTGAAGTGTAGCAAAACTGAAAGGTGTTTGCTTCTTATCTCTACTTTTGTTCCAGTACTTCCTTTACTGCTTAATAACTTAGATAAATAAACATATTCATGTTTTCCTTATAAAAGAGTGCTGCATACATTTAACATAGCATCATAACTATAGTATGTAACATTCATACCAGTTTTCAGTAGAGGGTCATGATGAGCATGGAGCCTGTTAAAGGGCACTATGGGTAACCGTGAGAATGCCGGTTCACGTAACTGCGTGCTCTTCGATTGCGGTGGAACCCTGTCCAGGGCTCTATGGTAAGACTTGGAATGTATTTGCCCGGTCGGACAAGTGGCTCTGATGTTTTACTTGTCCTTCCAAAAATTCACTTGTTCTACATTTAAATTACAGCACTTCAAAAATACTTTTTTTGGATGTTTAGATGACTTTTTTGGTGGACAAATTTATTCAAAACAATTGTCAAAAATATGCGAAATCAACACTTGCATAGAAAACACAAATACAGTAAGTGATATCTGTAGCTGAGAAGAATAAAGGTATTGCTTAATACAAAACAATGCAATGAAGAGAAAAAGCAAATCATAGAATGACTGAGTTTGAATAAAATGAACAACATCAAAAGTTTCAGGCATTACAACTTAACCTGGTCAGACGCCTTGGCTCTGCTGTTTGATGAATCACAAAAAGCCATCTGTGACGTTCCAGACATCTGATCTGGAACATGTAGAATTTGCACTTAAGGAAATCATAGGGTGATGCACTAATATGACCATCAAGCTGATTTTTCTTTTCAGGGCTGAGACTGTCATTTGAGTGGGAAAACATTAACTGTATCAGAGCAAATGCATTGTGGGGCCTTGGCTGGTTTTTGGGTCTGGCACTCTTGTCTTTGTCCCCGTCAAGAATGGCTAAATTTTTCATTGCCAGTCTCTGCCACACCGTGTGTCACCATCACCAGCTCTTCCGGTTTGTGTGCCGCTAGGCACCGGCTTCTTAAAAACTGTCCTGGACTCGTCACAGCTTCTGTATGTTTTCATCATGTCCAAGGACTTAATTGCATGGCTGAACTAATAATCTCAAGTGAATCAGTTAAGCCTATGGCTCCTTTCTAGAACTGTCAATGTTTTTGAGAACTTGAAAAATTGCACAGGCCATCGTCTTCAATTATGACATTATCATGTCCTTCTAGCAGTGTCATTTTATTAAACATTGTTTGTCTCCTGATATTACAATTCTGGTCAAGTAGTATTTTTGTGGCTCCATTTAAAGGCATAAATTGTCATTTTTTTGTTTGGAAAGATCTAACAGTTGAATAGTACGGTACTTTCTTTGGGTCAGTAAAAGACTGACGTGTGTTTTGTAAATACTCCATTTAACCTTCCACCTATGCAGAATAGAGTGATGAACAATCAAACAAAAGAAGGAGAAAATCACTTTCCCGGTCTGTGTCCAGATTACCTGCTGGCCGCACCTCCGAGGGGTGTCATTGTGTCCCTCTCTCTCCTGTAACCCCCTTTTCTTTCTGAGTAATGGCTTTGTTAGCTAGCAGCCGAAGACAGATTGTGCACTGTGGCCGTTCCATTGCTCTCTATGAAACCGAACTCTATGTGATTATCATCGTATTTTCATTTTTAGCACAAGTTGTTTATTCTTCACTTGATGTACTGTAGATGCTTCAACCAAGAATCTATCCATGACTGAAAAGGTTTTTTTTTTCTCCTAACTTGCTAACTAGTTTCAGCACGACCGTGCAAAGCAGTGTCATGAGTGCTCAACGCTCATGTGATTGACAGCAGAGTCACAGCCAGTTATTTCTTTTGACTCAGAAGATTAGGGGAGTGAATGGCATATATGTAGGTTAGTAAACTTATGCTCATGCTTGCTGCAAGGGGTCTCACCATGTATACATATGAGTTACCAAATTTTATCGGTTATTTTGCGGACCCCCTTGGCATGCATTATGGACCTCTGGGGGACCTATGTCATACTTTGATGACCGCTGCATTAAATAACGATAAAAACACTGCTGTAGACAGCACTCTATGTACACACATGCAAAAGACCCAGCTGTGGGGTCTGAGAAGGAAGTGTCAAAGGTTTACCTACTCTGCCTTGAGGTTCTTTTAGAAGAAGCTTTTAATTCACCTTCAGGGTATTTATCCATAGAATGCCATGACTGGTTATAACTTATTCCTATTGAGCCTGCCTTCCTCCTTTCTATTATGCACAGCTATTAAAGAGAATAGAGAGATGATGATCCACTCCAGTGAGCTTAATCCAATTGTGAGTTAATAGCACTTGACTCTTCTCAGAAGTTGCTCTGGTTTCCCCTTTATTTTGTTTGGCCATTGGACTTGTAACCATGGAAACCAGAAACACGGGCTTTCCCAGTATGGTGACTAAAATTTATCGTCACCTAGCAACTAACACAGCATTCCCTGTTTTGTCACATATCTGCAGCTCTGAGTTGTACATCACAAACACATCTACAAGCACATTGTGTAAATGTGAGACAAATACTTCACGCACATCTATATTATTTATGTACAGTACTAATATAACTCACGCACATCCAAAGTAATAGACGACTATTTTTCACATATTTTATTAGTGCTGACTGTCATGTGTCTATGGGTAGGTGTAGTAGAATGTGATTTTGCCATCAAGACGGTACTTTTTTGACCACATATGACCAATACACAATGCCTGTCGGTGTGGGAATGTTTGTTGGCAAACAAAATATTCAGAACCGTGTCTGAAGAACTCAAGTGCTGAAGCTGGGAAATGTAAATACCCTCGCTGCTCAGAAAATAACGTTGTCTTGTTTTGTGTTTTATAGAGGCAGACCATAAGGATTATGCCACCTACCCGAGTAACCGGACTGATATGCGGTTTGTTTATACTTCACGATAATAGAGAGTGACATGAAGAGTGCCCTCTAGTGGAAGTACATATTGCGGCATGTTAACTCAGGGGGTAGCACCTATCTTTGT
The DNA here is from genome assembly GCA_009936485.2 of Gymnarchus niloticus. Classification (NCBI taxonomy): domain Eukaryota; kingdom Metazoa; phylum Chordata; class Actinopteri; order Osteoglossiformes; family Gymnarchidae; genus Gymnarchus; species Gymnarchus niloticus. Next base: position 10,244 of record JAACJT020002718.1, read on the forward strand.
GCTCCGTGTGCGGAGTTTGTGTGTTTGCCTCATGTTGTGCAGGTTTCATCCACAGTCAGTAGACTTGAACTGTGGTAACTTATCTCTCTAAGTTGCCCATAGTGTATAGTTGTGTGTGTATCCTGTAATACAGTGGTGTTTTGTGTGAAGTGTTCCCATGCCTACTTTAATGTGCTGTCTGAAATAGGCTCCAGGCTCCCCATTCAGCAAATGTGGTTGGAAGATGGATGAATTAGGAGCGGTGAAATTTTCATTATTAAAGAAACATTTGTACAACCAGTTGTGCTTTTGGCATGACCCTGCTATGTAAAATAAACCTCTTTTATTTCATTCTTATTTTAATTCTTATTTTATTACAATAACTCATCAACAAGGTGTGATACAGCACACCTTACCTGTGCAATTAAATAAGAACATCTGAAGAGTTTAATTCATAAGTTTCACTTTTAAGCTGAAGAACATCTTTACAGTGAAACAGAAAGGATCATTGGCTGGAGAATATTAATACAATTTGAATTTTCTCCTTAAATTTTCTGCTTAACAAAAATAGTTTCTGATGTTGAAGGAATCTTTTGAGAACTCTTTGGGCTGGCTGCAAACTTAATAAGTGATTATAAAATGTGTTTAAGTAAGGAAAATGGCAGAATATCTACCCAGTGAAATTTTTGAAAATAAAAGCATGTAGTACATGATCAATAAGTACTTGCTGAAGGAGTTTCCCTGTCATTATAGTAAGGTTACTTGAAACCTGGTTCAGAGGGGCTTAGGCTAACATGTTATTGGCATGTAGCTCTACAGGTTAGGTAGCCATTCTTGTGACTAGTATGTTGCTGGTTGAAATCTGGTGATTGGTGAAAAACTGTTTACATCACTGTTGGGCCCTTCAGTAAGGTCCTTAATGCTCACGGCCAACCCTGTGCTCTTACCCCAGGCTTTGCTCCCGTATGTGCGGGAATCTGGCTCACTCTCCATCTTTGAGTCCAGGCTGAAAGCACACCTCTTCAGTCTAGCTTACAAAGAACTCAGGTAGCTACTCACTCCCAAACTATAGGATATAGGTCGGGGTGTAGAGCTGGGTGGGGATCAGTGTCACTGACTTTGGATGAACTGTTCTGTCAGTGCTGTCACTCCTGCTTCACATGTTCTGTGTGTTGTTGGAGTGCTGGCGTT